>JBBPBX010031792.1:0-34290 GCA_038048925.1 Garcialebias charrua | reverse complement strand
CATTTTATACAGTGGTGTGTGTGCTGTGCACATTCATTGTTGCATTAAGTGTACACTTCTAAAGCAAACAGAAACGAGAAGAGTCAACAGTAAGATTAGTGAAAAGTGCAAACACAATCGTTCAGCAGATAATGACGACATACAAAAAGACAGATTATTTTGCTATAGGTTTGACAATGTCACATTTTAAGGCCCCATATTAAAAATAAAGCTTAACTGCCCCTTTCTTTCATATATAACAGTGCATTTTTATTATTTTTGTTTTAAGTAACCCAAAAAACATGTCAGAGGGTTATAAATTAAGTTGTATAAAAGTCTCCACACTTTAAATCAGATTAACCCCCGCATCATTAGATTATTCTAATATTTGTAAGCCAAGTAAATCTACAAATGGATTATAATAATAAACAGATGTTAAAAAAAATACTTGGGAGTGTGAGAAATTGATATTTGAGTTTTGACTAAAACAAAAATCTGCCTCGTGTGTCCCAAAATGGAACAGATCATCTCAGTGATTGAAAATCTGATGAGAACCAACAGCCCCCGCCAGCAGCATTCAAAGGACACGTTGGGCTCATCGATCAAAAGACGAAGGGATGAAACGTCTGAGGGAACCTCTCAGCTGAAACAGAGTCTCAGAATCCGACCAAAGAGGAATTAAAGCTTTTTTTTCCCTCAGCTATCAGCAGGACATCAACAAATCACCCAACAAATATAATTTAAAAAAAAATCTTTGTCCACAAGATGAGCAGAGAGGAGCTTTGTGTTTCGGTCAGCTACAAACATCTTTCCAGCACAACTCTGCAGTTAGTTCAAAATAATGAATCCATAAACCGTGTATATAACAGTTAAGCCTGATGTGTGCACGAGGAAAACAATCCGCTGGTGGACATCGTGCAGTGTTCACAATACAGTAAGTGGTATATATTCACTGAAATGTATTCAACCAGTTGAGAACAATGGAAAATGAGGAGCAATGTCATAAAAAGTAAACCTGAACATATTTATTACTTCCTCTGGCAAACAGAGAGACACAAGCAGACATGGCCTGTGTTCAAAGTGCTTAAATAATAATAATATTTTTTTCCTATTCAGATCGATTACCCCTCACAATTATAGAAGTAGGGCAGGTACGTTATTCTCTCACCTCATTTATAATAATAAAAGTAACAATTTGTTTTTGTATTATTACCAGTCGCTGCTGAAAGGTGAAAATGTGTGTGTGCGACAACGTGTCTCGTAAACTGCTGCTTAAATTCTAATAAAACTCGCAGAGTACAGTAGTTGAATATGCACAGCCAATTATCTTCTGGGATTGGCTTGAATTATCGCAGCAATCTGAACTTAGAAAAAACTAAAATGGTGACACTTTAAAGTCACGTTTAACGATATGGAGCTACAATGTGATGGTAGTAGCTGAGAATTGTTCACAACACGTACTTTAAGTACCACATCTTGAGATATTGCATGAGACTGCGCGCATCGTTGAAACTGACACGACAGGCAGCGGGTCAGATGCATTCCTTTAAGGAATAAGAAGTAAATCTTTAATTTATGCGTGAAAAAAATTAAACTTTCTGCAATTATTAAGAAATTTCTAGAAGTAAATTAACAACAAAAAAAAAGGAAACATTTAAGTTCAAGGTCACAGTACTCAAAATAAGAGTGTTTAATTTCTGAGAGAGGGTATTTGAATGCCACCTAATTCCCAGTGCTTGAATCTTTTCAGATAAGACTCCGTTCTTCACCCAAGCTGCAGGGCTGTCCTAGAGCCAGTGTTGAACCAGAATAACAGTCAAACAGAAAAACGTGAAAACGCAGCCGCTGTCGTCAGCTGCTCTGCCTGATATCCAGGTGTGGATCAGCCGCTGTGACCCGCTGTATGATATTGTGTTCAGTGAGCCGTCTCCACAGGTCAAAGCAGACGCCCAGCATGATAACAGTGGAGCACACAAGGTTCTACGATGGAGGCAGTGTTTTCAGCGTCTTCATGTTTTTAAGCCTCACGTGTACAAATAATCCACTGGCATCCACGTGTCCCAGAGGTTCAGTGGGCTCAGGAGCAGCAGAGGTTGTCTATGACAAGTGCAACATCGATGCCGTACACATCCAGCAGGTCGAGCAGGAAGGAGCGGTCACCCTGGGGATCCAAGCCCATGGCCCTCACATGATCAGCTGTGAGGGTGGGATCAGCGCTCGCCGCCACCTCCGACAGGATCTGAAAGATGCGATTATTCAGCTCCATGAAGAACCTAGAGTGTTGAAAGTGAAAGCATCAGTGTATGCTCAAAACAACAAAATCACAGTTTGGGAAGATCAAACCAAGCAGGTCACACGAATGACTCGGCTGAAACAAAAACGCCTGTCAAGGACTCACAGAATGAACAGATCCTCTTCATTTGATGTGCAGTCTTCATCCACCTCCTGAGAGTACAGCAGCATTTGCCTGAATCAAACAAACATTATTATTATGATGATTACTATGATGGACAAAATCCCATATCCCTTGTAAAATACAAATCTGTGTGCTTGTTCTGTGTTTTAACTGGCTCACTTAAATTTGAAGCTTATTCAGAAACGCAAAACCTACCGGTACATGTTTCATAACGTTAAAACTTTATCTAAACTATGAATGTTTTCAAACTGAGCAACAATGAAAACAAAAACTGAATTTTCAATGTTTAAATGAATTAAATAAACCACCCACAATAATATACAGTATAACAACCAATGGGTAAATGATCAGTTGGAAAAGGGTGGATTGATCTCTTCGGGTCGAGGGTGAGGTTCTGCCTCAAGAGGAGGAGTTCAAGTATCTTAATCTTTCAAGTATCTTGGGAGTTTTGTTCATGAGTGATGGAAGAATGGAGCGTGAGACTGACAGACAGATTGGTGCAGTGTCTGCTGTATTGCGGACTCTGTACCGGTCCATTATGGTGAAGAGGGAGCTGAGCTGTAAGGCAAAGCTCTCAGTTTACTGGTCGGTCTATGTTCCTACCCTCATCCATGGTCACAAGCTCTGGTAGTGACCAAAAGAATGAGATTGTGGACACAGATGATTGAAACGAGTTTCCTCTGCAGAGTAGCTGGACTCTCCCTTAGAGATAGGATGAGAAGTTCCGTTATCCGGAGAGACTCGGAAGTAGAACCACTCCTCCTCCACATTGAGAAGAGCCAGTTGAGGTGATACAGGCCTCTGGTAAAGATGCTCGTCTGGGAGGAGACCCCAGGGAAGTCCCAGGTCATGCTGGAGAGACAGGTCTATGTCTCTCGTTGGCCTGGGAACGCCTTGGGGTCCTCCCAGAAGAGCTGGAAGAGGTGGCTGTGGAAAGAGATGTCTGGGCCTCCCTGCTCAAGCTGCTGCCCCTACAAACCAACTTCAGATCAAGCGTAAGATAATGGATGAATGAATGGAATGGTAACATTTCACCAGAGGGCAACAAGTTGTGGTATTACTGAATATTTGAAGAATAATTACTACTACTAAGGGGCGGCCGTGGCGTAGTGGTAATGGTAGTCGTCCCCCGATCGGAAGGTTGGCGGTTCGAATCCTGGTTCCCCACACCATGTGGTGAACACAATGTTGTGTCCTTGGGCAAGACACTTAACCCCGAGTTGCTCCCGGTAGGACTGGAAAGCACCTTGCACGGTAGTCTGCCGCTACCAGTGTATGAATGTGTGTAGCATTCAATGTGTGTAGCACTTTGAGATTTTCACTAATGAAAAGTGCGTTATAAATTGAATTCATTATTATTGTTACTAATTTATTTTTAAAAAATTACCATTAGTTTACAAATTCAGGATGTGGTGATTAATGGTAGATCTTGCAAAAAGATCTGAAGCTCTTGACCCTGACCTCTCTAAGTGGCTTCAAACATCTGCTAAGTTCTTGGCAAAAACCAACGCAGACATGTTCCTGTTTTTAGTTTTCTACATCACCTTACAACCTAGCTGTTTTTTTTTGTTACATTCTCTTTTAAATACTATTTTTTCACGTGTTAAAAAAAATCTCAATTTGTACGCATCCTTTATGATCGTCTACTGTTGTCTTTGTTGTCCCACTGTTGTCATCACTCTTTGTTAAAATCAGGTCTCTCTTGTGAGTCCCTGGGGCTCAGGGGGATTAACCTGTATAAATAAAGGTTGAATGAATGAATGAATGTTAAAGTACCTCTGTTCACTCAGCTTCCTGTACTTCTCCTTATCTGCTGCGTTCAGTCTGAGCAGCGGCTGCAGGTGGCTTCTGTGAGTCTTCACGTTCTGGTTGTCGATGTAGACGTCGTACAGCCTCTGCTTTTCCTCAAAGATTTTCTCTGTTGTGCCTTGAAACAAATGAGAAAACACATGGGTGGAAATCCTTTCAGTTGAGAAAATAGCAGCCAGTTCACCACTGACAGAGGAGCGAAGTCTCTTACAGGCCACATAGGACAGCTCTGTTTCCAGGGCGCTGATGTCGGCGATGTTGATGTAGAAAAAAGGCCGTAATTCAGGCACAGACACTCCGATTCCTGGTATGGAAACGTTAGCCAGGCAGCAACAGCAATACACTGAGGGGACAGAAGAAAAACAGATGAATAAAACAGATTACTGTATACAAGCAGATTTCAATATTGTCCAATAAAATCTTTGAATATGAAGAGATCAAGTGCTACAGAACCTGACAAATATACATCATGACCCCTAACAGGAATGAGAGAAAGTGTGTGTCCAAGCTCCAGCTGCTCACCCCTGTAGCAGACCACGCCTATAGGTGGAGGAGAGAAAATCAGGAGGCGTTTCCGAAGCAGCACAAACTTCCACAGCACCATGATCTGCTCCCCAAAAAACTGGATGAACTGAGACATGCAGCCAGCTGGATGGGTGATCTGCAGGAGAGGAGGTTGTTCAGTGAAGC
This sequence comes from Garcialebias charrua, assembly GCA_038048925.1. Lineage (NCBI taxonomy): Eukaryota > Metazoa > Chordata > Actinopteri > Cyprinodontiformes > Rivulidae > Garcialebias > Garcialebias charrua. Next base: position 29,396 of record JBBPBX010031792.1, on the reverse strand, counting down.
TCACGGAGGAGCAGCTTCAGCGACATGACAAGTGTGTTGTGGTGTTTTCAGACCTTCATTTCTGGATGCATGCAGCGGTTTATGGAGGCAACGCTCCACGTGGGGCACGACGTGACCAAACCATTTCCCAATGGGGGGAGAACAGCCTTCTTATCCTCATAAAAGGCCTCTAGAGGAGAATACTGGCCTGGATTCTGCAGCTGATGTCTAAAAACCCAACGAGGAGATCAAAACAGCATCATCAGGTGCGACTCATTCATCTCTCTGAATGATAAAGCAGATGAAGCTTGCTTTAATGATGCAAGCCTGTTATTCAACTTGATGCATATTCATCATCTCTCTGTATTATTGTTCTGTAGAGAATCACTTTGTTCACAGCTCAAATAAAACCAACGGCTACAAATCTTCCATTTGAAATTATTTAATTTCTATTTGCTGTTAAAAACAACCTGAGCATGGAGGGGCGAAAACAGTTGGCTCCATTTATCAGATTTGGCTCATTTTACATTTCATATCAATTGTTTTACATCCCTGTTTTTTCATTCAACCTTTACTTATACAGAAAAATCACAATTTATCTCATAACACAATTTATCTCAAAACTTAATAACTCATAACAATTTTTGTTATGAGTTACTAATTTGGTTCATGGATAACCATTGTTTGAATTGATTGTTTGAATTGATTGTTTGAATTGATTTTGTTTTAAGAAGGGGCAGATATTATAATAATTTTTTTCTTCTTCTGCTTCCTTTCATTTTAAATTCTTTTTCTTTCTTCATATGGTTTGTAAATTGCTCTTTTGTGTTTTAATTTTGAAGTGAATAAAAAATTACATAAATAAATAAATAACAATGAGCCTCGAAGACTCATTTCCAAGTGAGACCCGTTTAGACAATTTAAAAGTAATGAAAGTGACACATGTATAGGATTTGGAGGGGGAAAATAACTTAACAGACTCTCACTCCTTGGCTAAGGACAGAAAGCCTGAAATAAATTAAAAAAACACACATAGGCACATCGTGATGCAGTCATTCCACAGGGGAGGGGACATGAGCTTTGTGTCACATTTTATATTTAATTTATTCATATTATATGTTGCAACTTTACTTTGTGTCTATTTGGTGTCATTTTATATTAGTCCATTTGTGGTTTTGTTACATATCTGCGATTGTTTTCAAAATATGCTTTAAATAATTTTGCACTCTGATAATTGGATAAAAATCTTTGATAAAAATGGATGAATTGATTAAGATCTAAGGCCTAATAATTGTTGTGTTGAGTCCTTGAATTAATTGTATCTGTCTGTGGCTTTTCAGAGTCAGAGAGTCTTTATTGTCATTTGCACCGCATGTGGTACATGTGATGAAAACGAGATTATGTACACAGGGTCCCAGTTACATCCAACAACAAATGCAAGAGAAAAACAGTAATAACATCTAGAATTAACTAAGAAAAACATCAACTAGTAATACACTAAGCCCTAATGTAGTAGAAAAACATCATTATAAACAGCAGCACGAACATGAGTCTGTATGAGCAGATGGTCACAGATGAACACAGCAACAAGAAAACAGATCAGCATCAGCATGATGTGATATTTTGCAGTGATTATTCTTATTATTTATTTATTCATGAGTCTAACAGCCTCAGGGTAGAAGCTGTTCCTCAGTCTAGTGGTTCTACATTTGATGCTCCTCAACCTCCGTCCTGAGGGGAGTGGGGCAAAGAGTGAGTGTGCTGGGTGAGTGAGGTCTTTCATGATGCAGGTGGCTCTTTTCCTGCATCTGGAGGTGTAAATGTCTGTGATGGTGGGGAGACTGACTCCAACAGACTTCTGTGCAGCCTTCACCACTCTCTGTAGAGCTTTCCTCTCTGCAACTGTGCAGCCTCCATGCCACACGTTGATGCTGGAGCACAGGATGCTCTCCACTGCACACCTGTAGAACGAGGTGAGAACTGGGCTGCTCAGACCAGCTCGTCTCAGCCGTCTGAGGAAGTAGAGTCTCTGATGACCTTTCTTGATCAGGCTGGTGGTGTTGTTGCTCCAGCTGAGGTTATCATTCAAGTGTACACCCAAGTATTTGTAGCTGGAGACCACTTCCACTGCAGATCCACCTATGTTCAGTGGGGCATGGGTGTGTTTGTTCCTTCTGAAGTCCACAATCATCTCCTTTGTCTTCTTCACATTCATGTGAAGATTATTCTCTTTGCACCAGCTCTCCAGGTGTTCCACCTCCTGTCTGTAGCTGGACTCATCATTGTTTGTGATGCATCCCACCACCGCTGTATCATCTGCAAACTTAACAATATGACAGCCTGGATGTGTGGCTGTACAATCATATGTGAGCAGAGTGAACAGAAGAGGGCTCAGCACACATCCTTGAGGAGAGCCAGTGCTGAGGGTAATGGTGGAGGAGGAGAAGTTGTGGATCTTCACGGACTGTGGTCTGTTTGTTAAGAAGTCTAAGACCCAGTTACAAACGGAGGGGCTTAGTCCAAGTGTGGATAGTTTGTCTATCAGAGTTTGGGGGATCATGGTGTTGAAGGCAGATGTGAAGTCCACAAAGAGCATACGGACGTATGAGTCCTTCTGATCCAGGTGGGTGAGAGCAGTGTGGACCACAGAGGAGATGGCGTCCTCTGTTGATCGGTTCGCGCGGTATGCATACTGATGAGGATCCTCGTTGATGTTGACGGTTGTCTTGATGTGGGACATGACCAGTTTCTCAAAGCATTTAGCGACTATCGGGGTGAGGGCCACCGGTCTGTAGTCAAATTTTGTGGGTCATTTAAGATCCTTGAACGGAGTTCTTGTTGTCTTGCATTTGGTTTATAATGTCTCAAATTATAGTCACTTGTACGGTGGCCCTGAGATTTAAACGAACATCATTATTATTATTATTATTATTTTTTTTTTTACGCAATTACATTAAGCCAAACTGGAAGTGGTGGAAAAAACTTTTTTTTTTCAACTTTATCTATAGAACACAAGAACAAAAGAACAAATGATAACCTCAAATTACAAAATTATACATGTAAACATGTGAAGAATCCCCTGTCATACGTCTTTAGGTCAACATTTGCTCAAACAATTTGACATATTATACAGATCAAATTTAAATTTAAGAAACGTTATTTGGAACAGAGAAGAAGCAAAGCATATGAAAAAGAAAAGTAAAAAAAAAAGATATTAAAATTTGTAATTCTGTTATTTTTTCCCGCCACTTCTGGTTTGGCTTCGTGTAATTGCGTTTTTTGAAACATAATTCCTTTTTTTTTTTTTTTTCAAACATTGTTCATTTAAACCTCAGGGACACTGTACATTTGACATTTAGCGTGAGCCATGTTTCACACATCATGCACATTTGTCTCCTCCTTGTAGCTTTTTATGTTTCTCCTTTAGGAAATGTGCTGTCCCATGCCAATCATAAAACTTTTTTTGTTGTTTTTATTTTATTTCAATGTAAATTTGTTTGTGAATCATTTTACATTGCTTCATTTCAATCTATTTAGCTTTTAGTTTGGTTGTTGCATGTGTTTTTCTGAAAAATAAGATAAAATTTGAAGTCCTTGGGTTTGTGCAGTAGGCCTGTCCTTTCATCAGTCAGAGTCTGTTGTATATTCAGCCTGAGTCAGTTTCTAAGTGATTCATAATTCATTTTATTTTAGCATTTCTATCTGAAGCCTCGTTTTGCACTCAAACTTCAAACTAAATTTTAGGCAGATTCATCCATGTTTGTGATCTTAAAATTGTGGCTTTTTTATATTCACTCACTATCAGTGAGGGTCAGGTTCTCTTAAAATGGGCTGAATAAGAGGAGCAGTGTTGTAGAAAAGAAGAGAAAAGATGCTGTCAAAGTTTCTTCCAGCTTATTGTGTTCAGACTCCATAGAAAAACAGCACATCAATGGGTTCTTGTGACAAAAACTGCAACTAACTGGGAATCAGGGTTCATGTTTAATTGATGAGAACATCTGAAACAAAAAAACATGGATAGGAAGTTGGCGCATAAAGAAAAAAAAACAGTGAAGAAAGCTGGATGAAAAATAGAGAATGCAAACAGGCTGGTGTAAAAAAAATAAAGAATAAAATAAAGGATTCAGAAACAAGAATAAGAACACACACTCCCCCAGCAGACTTACCTGACTTGGTTCTCCAGGAAGTGCATGTAGCGGTAAAGCAACGTGTAGGAAGGAGACAGAATTCCCACAGACTTCATCCTCGCTCCTCGCTCCAGCTCGCTCTCAACAGGCATGTTGGCAAAACAGGCCAGCCCGAAGTAATTGCCTTTACGGAAATATCTAACCAGAGGCAAAGCAACAAAAGTTAAAGGTCTGACATTCCTGAAGGAATGCATATCTCCTGCACCTTTCATGCACAAGTTTTAATCTAAGGTCATCTTGTGTTGAGAATGAGCAGAGGTTTGGTCAAATTGTTGGTCAATATTGAGATTTTGTGAGATGTGTCAACGCTCATGTGTGATAAATGACACCCAGCTGCTACCACATCAAATTTTAGCCAAATATCTGTAAAACTGGTTCAGTTTATAGACGCTTGGGGTTGAATAAGGTTGTTTAGCTTTTGGCAGCAGGTGAAAGATAATAAGTCGAGGTAGTTTTAAAAAGTCTGTGGACTACTTACATAAAGTCACTGGTGACCCGATGGGAGCCGCTGGCCATTGACTTGAACTCAACACCGTCAAGGTTGATGTCATGAGGCAGACACCATTCTATCATATTTCCTGTGATACGCATACACACACACACACACACACACACACACGCACACACACACACACACACACACAGTTAAAAAAAAGTTACTTCCCAGTTTTCTATAACTTTCATCCTAGCTACGGTACTTCCTCAAATCTGATACAGCTGCAAAAGGCTCAACACATCTGTAAGTAAACATTAACCCCAGGAACAGATGATCATGTTTAACTATTGATTTTATACTTCTTCCTGGTATAACTACAGAAAAAATTCAACATTTTGAAGACGTTTAAATATGATGCATTAATTTCCCTATAGGTGTGAGTGAGAGAGTGAATGGTTATGTCCCTATGGAGGCCTGTCCAGGGTGTCCACTGCCTCTCACACGGTGATGGCTGGACATGGGCACCAGTGACCCTCGCAAGCCGAAAAGGAAAGATAATGGATGGATGGATACATTCATTTATTGAACAAGCCAAGTTGGGGCATGAACTTCATGAACTTGCGTGCAGTTCCTAAGCGCCATACTTTCTATGGCATTTAAAAAAAATGCACATTTACAGTAATAGATAAAGTTTATTAATATACACCTTCCACAAAATAGGTGCTCCCACTGCTATAAGGGCTGAGATGGTGTAGAGGCAGGGCAGCCGGCTCAGGACTGGAAGGTCCCAGGTTCGATCCCCGGTCACTGCATACCTCGTTGTGTCCCTGGGCAAGACACTTAACCCCGAGTTGCTCCCGGTAGGACTGGATGGCGCCTTGCATGGCAGTCTACCGCTACCGGTGTATGAATGTGTGTATGAATGGGTGGATGGCTGGTACTGTGAAGCGCTTTGGGGCCCCTCATAGGGGGCTGGAAAGCGCTATACTGTACTGTACTGGATAAGTAAGCTACATTTCTTCTTCTTCTTCTTCTTCTTCTTCTTCTTCTTCTTCTTCTTCTTCTTCTTCTTCTTCTTCTTCTTCTTCTTCGGCTTTTCCCTTTTCAGGGGTCGCCACAGCGAGTCATCCTCCTCCACCTCACTCTGTCCTCTGCATCCTCTGTCCTCACTCCAACTACCTTCATGTCCTCTCTAACTGCATCCATATATCTCCTCTTTGGCCTTCCTCTGTGTCTTTTTCCTGGCAGCTGCATTTCTAACATCCTTCTACCAATATACCCACTGTCCCTCCTCTGGACATGTCCAAACCATCTCAGTCTGGCCTCCCTAACTTTATCTCCCAGTTGTTCAACATGTGCTGTACCTCTGATGATCTCATTCCTGATCTTATCCATCCTTGTCACTCCTAAGGAGAACCTCAGCATCTTCATTTCTGCCACTTCCAGTTCTTTCTCCTGTCTTTTTGTCAATGACACTGTCTCCAGACCATACAACATAGCTGGTCTCACCACTGTCTTGTAAACTTTTCCTTTGACCTTTGCTGACACCTTTTTGTCACAAATCACTCCTGAAACTTTTCTCCATCCACTCCATCCTGCCTGGACTCTCTTCTTCACCTCTTTACCACATTCCCCATTTTCCTGGACAGTGGACCCCAAGTACTTGAAGTTCTGCACCTTTGTGACCTCTGCTCCTTGTAGTCTCACTGTTCCACCAGCCTCCCTCTCATTCACACAAATGTACTCTGTCTTACTACGGCTGACTTTCATTCCTCTTCTTTCAAGTGAATACCTCCACCTCTCCAAGTTCTCTTCCACCTGTTCCCTGTTCTCACCACATATCACAATGTCATCTGCAAACATCATAGTCCATGGGGATTCCTGCCTGACCTCATCTGTTAGTCGGTCCATCACCAGAGCAAACAAGAAGGGGCTCACATACTGTCCTACATGTGATAAATATAGTAGAAGTTGAAAATTGTTCACAAAATCAAGCAACATTTTGTTTTTTTGTTGTGTTATGAGAGAAGTATTTTTATAATTCACTTCCTAAAAAATATTTAAAAAATAAACGTGACAAAAAAGTTCCAGATTGTTGACTGTTTTTTCCCTTTCAATATAAATAATTCAGAAATAATTACTTTACATTTATATAATAGCCATAATAAACCTTTACTGTGTAAAAGAAAACTGTTTTGACAGTTGGTTTGTGGTAAAAAAAAAAAAAGTGTAATACTGTTAACTGGTGATTGTCTTTTTGTATTGTGTAACAAAAATACATGATAAAAAATATAAAATAAATAAATAATTGAGATGCATTGATAAATAGGTTGTTTCATCGTGGAAAATGGATTTTGGATTTAAAGTTCAATAAAGCTGCTTTATTTTGGGTCTTTGGTAGTGCGGGTCATTTTTGACCCGTAGGACAAGGGGAGTAAACAGAATGTTAAGATCGCACAAGGGTTAATTACCGGAACCAAGGCAGGGGAAGCGAGCAAACCAGACGGCAATCCACACTCTACAGGTTCAAACAGAGCCGTCGAGCCTGAATATTCCTCAGAGCAGGTGACAGCCACAATTTTCATAACTCCCCCAGGAATCCGACAGCCTGTTTTTTTTCTAACTTTTACCCTTCCAGGGCCGCTTCGAGATTCCTGTAAAGAAGCAGACTGGCACTGCTGCAGGGCCTGCACGACCGACCGAGGGGCCTCAGAAACACCAGACACAGAAGACCAAGCCACCCCATGTAGCCCAAACAGTTCCTGATAACACCTCCTGATCACATTCATCCCTACAACACCTGGCACTTCACCACAAGGGTCCTTTACCACCAAGACACCACATCGAGGAATCGATTTGCCACAAAGTTGTACCTCAAGTTCTAAATAACCAATATACGGGATTTTAAGACCATTGGCGGCCTTAAGCTCCAACCAATGACATGAATGGAGGCATCCCCTACCTCCAGACTCCATATGCTGGCGAAAGAAACTTTCAGAGACCGTGGACACCATTGAACCAGTGTCCAACAGACAGGGGACCGTTACTCCACCCATGACTACATCTACATGAGGACAAGCGGATACCAATTTAGACGCGCCAAAGTTTCTCATAACAGGCTGTGAGCCAATAACACCCCCACCTGAACAGTGACTCGGCAGTTCGGTGGGGACTAGTTTTCCCCCTCTGAAGCAGGGTGGGGACGAGAAGCTGGATTACTCTGAACTGGGACCCGAGTAGAGACACGCACCCCGTCACATTCTCGTGCAAAGTGGCCGGGCTGGTTACACCGCCTGCAAATCACTGGACCCGAGAACCGAGGACGGTTGGAACTACGAGAGTTTTTTAACTGGGAAATGCTCTCACTAAGCTGCTGGAGCTGTTCCTGCTGACACTTTAGCATCTCTCTAAGCTGGCTCATTTCCGTTGCAGCTGCTAGGGGAGCTACCCGCGGGCTACCATAAATCCCATACTGAATACCATGAACAGACGGAACTGATTGGCTTGGACTTCTCACCCCATAGGGTACCCCTTCGCGCTCCCACTGAATTGCTGCAGCCCTAACCTCAAGCAGGGTGCTGTCTGGCCTCCTGCGCACAAACTGCTTCAGTTCACGACGCAGAGAACCATCCAACACCTGTTCAACAAACTGATCTCTTAACAACATCACTGAGTTCAACATGCCAGCAGGTGCGCGCTGCTTTACCCTCTCCATAAGGCCCATTAATGCAAGGGAGAACTCCTGAAGGCTCTCTCCCTCTTGCTGCCTTCTGGAGAAGAAGGTTTCTTGTAAAGCAACATATGACTCAGCGCAGCCATATAATTCCTGTAAAATTTCAAATATTCTGGCAGGGTTCTCCCTCTCTGCACTAGAACGATACTTAATTTCATTTCGAGCCTCCCCTTCTAAGTGATCCAAAAGAAAAAAAGCTTGATCAGCCACAGACAAATGTCGCGCCCGCATACACATCTCCGCCTCCTCCATCCACTCACTCAGTCCTATGCCGGTCCTTCCTCTAAAGATGGGACATTTCCTATCTCTAGGCACAAAAATCAGTCTCTCTGTAAGAGGGGCATTAGGTAGGCCTACTCCTGAAGTCGACGGCTGGGCGCTTAAACTGGCCTGCCCTTGGCGCAACTGCTCATTATCAATTTTTAAGCTCTCCACCAACTCTTTGAGCTCCTTAATTTCCTCGGCCATAATTACAAATCTTATCCACCCACCACCTCAAAGATGTGCTGGAACCACCACTGCTCTGCTTCCGGTCGACCAATCTGCACACAAAACACAAAAGAAAATAAACCAAAGAGAAAAAAACACCAATATTGTAAGTTACAACTACTAGTCCCGGATGTTCATAAAAGCAAAACCCTACCAACAACGCCAAAAATGTGGCATTACTTCCTTAGCTAAGAGCATGAAACTGATTAACCATGATAAGTTAGACAACGCCACCCTGGGAGTTTCACCCAGAGATTATTAGCCTTATGTTTGTAACACCCCGCAGGTTTGCTTTGCACAAATTTAAACATCCGGGACAACTTTTATATAACTTAACACAATTTATTAACAACAGGTAAACAAACACATTTTAAACATCCTTTACATTCAATGTTCAGTAAATTATTCACCAAAATGGGGCTGCTATGCCAACACCACTTCTAAATAAACAAACCCAAAAACCCTTTAAACCCCAAAGATACTGAACTACTCCACACAAAACAATTACCCACATATACATAAACATTTACAATAAATATATACAGTTCACCATTCGACCGGGGTACACTCGCGTCACATTCCAGCGACAAGCAGCTGGCTGCACTGACGTCACACTCCACGCGCCGCTGTAAGGACAGCTGACGACACCACGGTCAGGGAAACAGCTGACGACACCACGGTCCGTGTTTCAATCACTCGTACAGAGCTTCCCCCAAACGGAGCCGCCAGGAACCCAGAGCGGACCCCGGAAGACAAAGCAGCAGTCTCCGGAAACAGAGCAGCAGTGGTCCCGATGTAGGTGGAGGGGACCTAAAGAAAGTTAATTAATAACTACTCTTCATATAGCTGCCACAAATAGAGCTTACAAGGCCAATAGTTTCCTTACCTGCCGGCTTCACAACCACGTACACACACACACACCCTCACAGCATGAGGGGGCGGAGAAGCGCAGCGCCGCGGCCGTTTTACCTATAACAACACCTCCATTTAGGGTTTCTGTTCGATATTGCTCTAGTGCAGAGAGAGACAACACCTACCCCGTAAAGGAATCAACACCGGCCCGCACCACACTCAGCGATGGGTTGCCTTGCACGGCCAACACCCACGGCCACCAGCCATTCAGCAGGAGCACGAAGACGACCTGTCCGACTGAATGCGGCAGCTAGTTATACACCACGCCCACCAGCCCTACGCACCTGAGATTTATTTAGGTAATTATTCGCCTTCCTATACCACCACATTGGCGTGTACTTATTTATTTATTTTTTTTTTAATTTTTTTTTTTCCATTTATAGATGGCCTCCCTTCACACCTTATAGCCATCCTCTCACTCCAATATGTATTTTTTATTTTTTTTTATTTTTTTTATTTTTTTTAGAGAGAGAAAGAAAGAAAGAAAGAAAGAAAAGAGAAAGTAAGACAACAGAACAACAATTATCCACAAAAAGAGCACAAGGCAAACACACCAAACCTCCGTCCACAATCCTGCAAAGCACATGACAGAACACAGCAACGAAACATACAAGCATAAAGACTAATAATATTCATGACCTTGCAGTAGAATTCTATAAATACACATACCCATACCTACAAATATATATACAGTATACATACATATACATTTATATTCATTCAGAGTCAGAGAGTCTTTATTGTCATTTGCACCGCATGTGGTACATGTGATGAAAACGAGATTATGTACACGGGGTCCCAGTTACATCCAACAACAAATGCAAGAGAAAAACAGTAATAACATCTAGAATTAACTAAGAAAAACATCAACTATTAATACACTAAGCCTAATATAGTGGGAATAAACAGCGGCACGAACATGAGTTTGTATGAGCAGATGGTCACAGATGAACACAGATGAACACAGCAACAAGAAAACAGATCAGCATCAGCACAATGTGATATTTTGCAGTGTTTATTTTTTATTTTATTTTTATTTATTCATGAGTCTAACAGCCTCAGGGTAGAAGCTGTTCCTCAGTCTAGTGGTTCTACACTTGATGCTCCTCAACCTCCGTCCTGAGGGGAGTGGGGCAAAGAGTGAGTGTGCTGGATGAGTGAGGTCTTTCATGATGCAGGTGGCTCTTTTCCTGCATCTGGAGGTGTAAATGTCTGTGATGGTGGGGAGACTGACTCCAACAGACTTCTGTGCAGCCTTCACCACTCTCTGTAGAGCTTTCCTCTCTTCAACTGTGCAGCCTCCATGCCACACGTTGATGCTGGAGCACAGGACGCTCTCCACTGCACACCTGTAGAACGAGGTGAGAACTGGGCTGCTCAGACCAGCACGTCTCAGCCGTCTGAGGAAGTAGAGTCTCTGATGACCTTTCTTGATCAGGCTGGTGGTGTTGTTGCTCCAGCTGAGGTTATCATTCATGTGTACACCCAAGTATTTGTAGCTGGAGACCACTTCCACTGCAGACCCACCTATTTTCAGTGGGGCGTGGGTGTGTTTGTTCCTTCTGAAGTCCACAATCATCTCCTTTGTCTTCTTCACATTCATGTGAAGATTATTCTCTTTGCACCAGCTCTCCAGATGTTCCACCTCCTGTCTGTAGCTGGACTCATCATTGTTTGTGATGCATCCCACCACCGCTGTATCATCTGCAAACTTAACAATATGACAGCCTGGAAGTGTGGCTGTACAATCATATGTGAGCAGAGTGAACAGAAGAGGGCTCAGCACACATCCTTGAGGAGAGCCAGTGCATATTATATTCATTCATATACCCATCTACATATCTGCATATATCTACATATACATCCCTGCATCCAATTGTGTGTGGTTGTGAGCATGCATAAGTGAATAAGGTTCCTCCAATAGAACATTTAGCAGCGACTGTGAAGCATCAGAGATCCGTCCCCCCAAAGCCCGAGACAGACGAAGGGGCGATCAAAGCCCAAGACCCCAGGAAGGACCCCGAGCCCAGAGTCCCCAGGACCACCCGAACAGGACGAGCCACTCGTCCACTCCCCAGATCCGACCAAGGGGAAGAACCGGACGAACCCCACCAGCGACCACACACAATGACCCCCCGGGGTCAACCGCGACAAATACACAGGCCCCCGCCGGAGCCCGCTGCACCGACGTAGCCCCAGGGCCGGTCACCGAGGCTCGGGCACCGGGGACGCCCATCCCTCAGGCCCAGACCCGACAGGACCAGAGGACCCGAGCCCCACCAGGCAGCCACCAGGCCGAGCCGACAAGCGCCCAAGCGCCCAGCCCCAGATGTGAGGGCCCCAAGCACGCCCGCAGGCAGAGGAACACCCACCAGGGGGCCACGTGGCAGGAGCTAGGTAGCCTCAGAAGTATCAGAGAGGGGGTAGTCCAAATCCCAGCCTGACACTTAAACATTCATACACATTGGCGTGTACTTATTAATTTAGTTCCGTTTACAAATAGAAACTGAACCGTACAGTTTCGGTGTATGTTGTCAGACCTGTTTGTTAACATTTCGCTGTGTTTCGAAACTTTAAGTGTTATTTTAATCTTGTCTACCCGGGCAAATACAAACGGGCCAATCGAGCGCTGCTACTGACTGACGTTGTGCGAGTTAACCAATCAAAAGCGTACATATTGGGGGGGGTTCGCACAACGTGATTCAGTAACAATGCGCGATTAGTCTGTTCGTTTCGGCGGAACGCCGGTTTGGCCTACTGGTTATAGCCCAGAACAGTCACAGAAACCGTACATTATTTAATATGTTGATGTGTTTCGAAAGTTCACAAATGTTTTTATGGTTTTCTAACCGGGCCAAACCGGCATTCCGCCAAAAACAGACCAATCGCGTGCTGTTACTGAATCACGTGGTGCGAGTCAGCAAATCAAAACCGTGCATATTGGGTGACTCATGCCAAAACAGGAAAAATTGTAATATATAATCCTTTTTCAATGTTTTATTTGTTCTTACAACCTTTTTATATTGATTCTTATCTTTTTGTAACTGTTCAGCACTTTGTTTGAAAGCGCTTTATAAATAAAATTATTATTAAAGTTTGGTTGTGCATTTTGTAAAGTCTCAGACTGAACAAACACTAACATTTCTAACCAAAATAAAATCAACATCAATTATGCGCACACACATGCTCCAAACCTTTCAAATGTATGCAAAGATGAAGTTGTATGAATGTTTGTGTTTTACAGATGGAACCACACAGATGACTAGCAATGAAGAGCAGCTTTTGAAAGGCAAGTCTGTTGGACATTCCTCACTGTGTCATTAGCAGGTTATTTTTGTTTCTCATTTAATGATTTTAACTTTTCTTCTAAAGACCTTGCCATCCACAAGATGACTTCAGTGCTCACTGAAGTACTTGTGGTGGTGAAGGATCTGTCCAGAGATGTGCAGTTCATCAAGAACGAGTTGACAGAGGGCAACATGACACAAGGTGGTATCCGGGGACCAGCCACCGCAACTTATACATTCCCTGTCCAGCTGCCAGTCACCAGTGAACAAGACTTCATGGGGTGGAGTCATTACTGATGGAAGAATCAGTTCGTCAAAAGATGGTAATTTATTTGATAGACTGAACTGCATTCATTTATTAAATGTAGACCATTTCAATGTGGTCTGGCTCATTTTTCCTCAAGGAAAAATATGTTAAGCTCTCTAGGTACTTGAGCACAAATTCTTATCTACAAGTTCAAAATGTGCCACAGAACATCTGCTATTAAATTTTCAAAATGTATAAACTACCTGTAAACAATTTTACTGGTTTAAAACAATATTAATGTTAAAAAAATGCTTTGTTGTGGCCAGTGCAATTAAGAAAAAGCTAGTACTGTGTGCAATGTGTGCTCAATGCCTAGTTTAATGGTATTATTATTATTATTAAGGTTTCTTTATTGTATCACACAGATACCCACCAAAACCTGAAATCACATCAATGGCTAAAAGGATAGCTGTATTACCCCATGCTACAGGACCAAGGTCGAATTCATGGGTAAGTGAAATGCATCCAGTTAATGACCAAAGTTTTTTTATTTTGCACATTTTTATTGAGGATTTAAAAAATGTAATTACCGGTAATGTGTTCTTAAAGACCGTGTAAAGTAAAATTAAATGTGTGTTTTGAGTTTGTCACACGGCATAAATATGTGTTATTAATCACCTATATAAACCTGACTGATTAAAAACATTGTTTACCTTATAAAATTAAGTCTCAAAAATAATGAAAAAACATAATTGTGCCCTGGTCTGAAACGCTGGGGGCGTGTCAGCGCGTGGGCGTGGTTTCAGCGCAGTACTGCGCCCGTGTCCTGCACCCTGAAGATGTTCGCGAAGGCTGGCAGCCTAATTGGAGTTCTCCAGCCCTACTCATTTGAACCTCCAGAGCCAGACTCAGACTCTGAGTCAGACAGTGACCACTGTGACGGTCGGCATCGTTCTTCACAGCCTGAGCTGTGTGTGGAGAGGCAGACAGGTGCAGCAGAGATCCAGTAAACCTGCTCTGTTTTTATCTGAGTTCTGGCTGTAACAGCAGCTCCTTTTTCCAAGAGTTACGCTGTTTTTAGTGCACAAACAACTCTGGTTTTGTTTTTAAAGTTGAGGACACAACTATAATTCATAACTCCGCTGTTATGTGTTTAATAATAAGCGCTATTTTAGAAGATGAGCAGCGGACTCGCTGCACCCGGTCCGACCCGGTCACATCGCATGCGGGGTCTGTGTTGGTGATTAAAATATAGAGTAATCACGTTGATAACTAAGTATGCAATGGACCTGTCGCATTTTCTTAGCAAAAAAGGAGCTATAGCTATTGCTATCTGATGCTATCTGCGATTCGCGAGTGAACGGCTCCACCGAGGCGAAGAAGTAATTTATACGGCTGGAGCTGCAGGGGGTGGGGCTATACTTAAGAAGACCGCGTGACGAAACGCGGTCACATTTAAAACACGCCTAAAAAATCCTGAAACAGACATATCTTTATACACAGTTTGATCTATAACTCCAAAATTAATTGAGCTACAATTTTGAGACTTTTTACTCATTTACAAGATTACAATTATCCATCCATACATCCATCCATTTTCGTCTGCTTATCCGGGGTCGGGTCGCGGGGGTAGCAGCCTAAGTAGGGAGGCCCAGACTTCCCTCTCCCCAGCCACTTGAAGCAGCTCCTCTGGGGGAATCCCAAGACGTTCCCAGGCCAGCCGAGAAACATAGTCCCTCCAGCGTGTCCTGGGTCTTCCTCTGGGCCTCCTCCCAGTGGGACATGCCCGGAACACCTCACCAGGGAGGCGTCCAGGAGGCATCCTAACCAGATGCAGAAGATTACAATTATGACATTTATAATGTTTATTGAAGAAAATATTGAAATTCACTTTACACGGTCTTTAAGGTCACTGTGTTTGCACAACTAAACCAAAGATTGCAGAATGTGAGGTCCCCTAAAAAAACATCTCTTGAGTGGGAGACAATCAAAGTGGTAAAGCTGCAACTAACGATTCATTTCCTCACTAATAAATATGTCATAGCTTTAGTAGACTTGATAACATATGATGTTGGCCAGCATTTGTTGGAATTGATTACAGTAATTGGCTCATCTTTGTAGCTCTTCAAAGAAACACCGTCTTGATGAGCACAGATGAGGCCATTTTGAGCGACTCAACAATCATTCTGGACCAGTCTACAGATGAGACTACCAGCACCGACTCAGGCACTACTGACAAGGAGTTTGGTGAATTTAGTTTTGTATTTATTTTGTCTTGTTTTTGTTTTGTTTATCTTGCACAATCTGAATATTAACATTAAGATTCATCATGCCAACAGAAAAATGTCTATGTGTTTCAAGAAAAACAAGCCCCCAAAGCCCTCAGGAAGCTCTCCCTCCTGTCCAGTTCTAAGAGTGAGTTTGTCCTACTTTATTTTGGTAGTGTACATCTTTGTAAGGTACTACTTTTGTCCCTTAATGCAACTTCATGTGATAGCATGACCGTATGTAACCCATCTAATCAAACAGAGGATTAAGTCAAATTTGGTTATACTGTATAAGCACATTTTCAGATTCATGTTTTTTTAAGCTTCATTTTGACACCTGGATTATTCTGATAATTCAAACATTTCCAGAAATGTAGATTAATTTATCTTTTTAATTACAATAATACATTATTATTTGAATGTTAATGAGAAATTGGTGTTATTATTTTTTAAAGAATAAACCTAACATAGTATTTGGATATTAAAGTTTTCAAGGTGGAAAGAAACAAAATCTTTGCAGGTTGCTGGAAATATCTTACTCAAAATCATTTTTTTAATTGATACATTTTTTTCCATGGTTCTACACTAACTTCTTGCACTGATTGCACTGGTGTTTCTAAACTTTTTTTTGGTTCACCAGCACAGTTAGTGCACCCAAATTTTCAACCGCGTCATATTTAACATGATAGTTTTACAGGTTCTCTCTTTATTTTATTTATTTATCTGGCTTATATTCCACAATCTTAAAATATGATTCATCATGCCAACAGAAATATGTCTTTGTGTTTCAGGAAAAACAGGACCTCAAAGCCCCCAGGAAAACTCTCCCTCTCCTGTCCAATTCTGATTGTGTGTTCGTCCAACTGCCTGCTCACGGTAGGAGATGTGCCCATCACAACATTTCCCAAAGACATTTTATGTTTAAACATTTGAAGTTGTAGTGGCTCCCTCATTTTTCATGGTGCCCAGTAGTATACTCTCCATTTTTCATAGCAAAAATAGTTTTTATTTTGTTGAGGGTGTTTTATATTATTTTTTAAAAATATAATCAAGTGTTAACTACAGTTGTAATTGGGAGTAGTAGTTGTTGCATTGCTGCTGAAACCATAAAATAAATGTGTTGAAGTTAAAGAATACCCTTCATTTTTTGACATTACAGAAAATGTTTGAATGTTTTGACAAGACATATGTTATTACGTTTGTTGGTTAAATTTGATAACGAGTTGGAGAAAATCTAATGTTGCGAAAGCATGCTTGTCAGGGTTTCTTAAATATAAGTTTTCTTAAAATACAATTTCTAATCTTATTTTAGGTAGGCTTTGAAACATCTTTAGAACTAAAAATGAGTAAAAGTTTTAGGGTATGTATACTAATTTTAAGCATCACACGCTTACTTTAAGACAAAGCCCACCCAAAATTGTAGTAAAATATTGCTAAGAATGAGATTTTTGCAGCTAGGTTTAAGATTGTTTATCTTGTAAAATGATAAAATGTCTTATTTTTAGAAATCGTGTCAAGAAAATTTTCACTTGTTACCAGGGGCCTCATGTACAAAGACTTGCGTGGACTTCTTACTGAAAAGTGACGTACGGTCAAATCCAGAAAACGGCGTACGCACAAAAAATCCAGATGTATCAAACTGTGCGTACGCCGGAATCCACGCACATTCCTTTTGTACATCACAAACAATGTGGAATTGAGCGCACATGAGAGAGTGGCCGACTCCACCTTTGACATGCCTCCATATAAATGTGACCAGAAGGTGGAGCTCTTGCTCCTTTTAAGTTATTATCAGATACACCAGAACACAGACTAAGTAAATTTACAATATTTATTTATACAAATTCATAAAAACAGTTATCATAAAAACAATTCTTTAAAACAGAGGTTTCATGTCCACCAGTCCGTTCCTTTAAAAGAGTTCTTTCCTCAAACTCAAGGAGTCAAGTCCACCACTCGGTCCTTGTAAAAGCAGGAAGACTCAGGAATAATGGCAGCCACTTTAAACCATCCTCAGTCGTTGTCTAAACCATCCTCAGTCATTGTCGTCCAGATGCTCTGTTCAACGGAGTCAGAGAAACAATGCTCTGCCCACACAACCTGCCCATCAGTACAGGTCTTGTTGAAAGCGTCCAAACACTAGAAATCCAGGACAAGACAAGAGAAGACAAAAGAAGACAAAACAGCAGAGCGTCCACTGCACTGCAGCTCCAAGCAGCAAAATCAGGTGCCTGAAACAGAGAACCCATTATTGTGGATTCATGAAAATAATTAAAATATAAATTGCAGGTACTTACCCAGAGGTGCAAACACAGCCAAACCAGGGAGGAAGCAGGTCAGCAGCGAGGGCCCAACCGCACGCCACAACAATCCCCACCCAGCCGGCAATGCCAGCAGAGCAACACTGCAGAAATGGACAGGTGTGACACCCACAAACCCAACCATGATCCCAGTCATTAATTCAAGAAGCTGGCACTTACGGTCTCAGACGAGCAGCCCAAGAGCACCAGCAGAATGAAGCAGCCACTGGAGCAGCAGGGAGGGAAACAAAGACACACACACCTCATAGCAGCCTACCCAGCTATAAGGGGGTCTGCCCCGCCCACTAATCAGTGGTGCTCTAGTTGCACCTGAAGCTCATCTAGCTGCATCAAGTGCACAGAGTAGAAGGGAGGGGGAAGTGGAACACCATCTCACCACACTCTACCCCCCTTTGTTGCATCGTCGCCCCGACGATGGACCTGCACACGTCAGTATTGCATTCAGAACGCTACTTCAGAAATATGAAAATCAAAAGCAGCAAGTTTAACAGCCCAGTAGTGCTCCATGGCACCAAGCTTAGCTGAATAAAAATAACACAGCATTTTATCTAAATAGACCATACACCAATGGCCCAAAAAGATATTCCCTAACTTGCTCAGTCATGGCCCATTTTAAAGCCATGAACTGAAGAACCAACATTAGTGGGATCCTTAACCCCCAGAATCCCACCATGCGGAAACACCTTGCCACAAAGATTATCAAACTCTAAAATAGAGCTACAATTAGCCATCTTATGCCCTGAAGGGTTAAGACCTCAACTGGACAAGATGTCAACAATTTTGACGCAGCTGCTAGGGGCAAGCCTGCTATTCCCCCACCGGGGTCATTCCTCTCTACATTAGTGTGGTACTTTGTTTCCTCCCCTGCTGCTCCCTCTAGATGTTCAAAAAGAAAGCAAGCCTCATCTGCTGCTGACAAATGGCGGGCCCAAATAAACAATGGGGGCCTCTTTGATCCACTCGCTGATCCCAATGCCAGTCATACCACCGGACATGAGACACCGTTGGTCCCCGGGCACAACCACCAACCACTCAGCAACTACAGTGCAAACAGGCATGACACCACCAACCACAGCCGGGGAAGCAGCGGCGCCCGGCAAACCCCCAGCCGTCACCTTCTGCTGACCTACTCCATCCACCAGCAGCTGTGCCACCTCCTACATACCTGCAGGGAAGAAAAAAAAAAAAGTGAGAAAAGGAGAGAAAGAAGAAAAAAATAGAAAATAAAACTCCAAACCCACAAATAGGTCTTCCCTTGGACAACTACTGCTGTTTTGTCTTACAAATAACACACCCAACAAGTAAAAAATAAATAAATAAAATAAAGTCTGTGTTCAATGGTGTATCCTTCCAGCAACGCCAAATGTGACCAGAAGGTGGAGCTATTGCTCCTTTTAGTTATTATCAGATACACCAGAACACAGACTAAGTAAATTTACAATATTTATTTATACAAATTCATAAAAACAGTTCTCATAAAAACAATTCTTTAAAACTGAGGTTTCATGTCCACCACTCCGTTCCTTTAAAAGAGTTCTTTCCTCAAACTCAAGGAGTCAAGTCCACCACTCGGTCCTTGTAAAAGCAGGAAGACTCAGGAATAATGGCAGACACTTTAAACCATCCTCAGTCGTTGTCGTCCAGATGCTCTGTTCAACGGAGTCAGAGAAGCAATGCTCTACCCACACAACCTGCCCTTCGGTACAGGTCTTGTTGAAAGCGTCCAAACACTAGAATTACAGGACAAGACAAACAAGACAAGAGAAGACAAAACAGCAGAGCGTCCACTGCACTGCAGCTCCAAGCAGCAAAATCAGGTGCCTGAAACAGAGAACCCATTATTGTGGATTCATGAAAATAATTAAAATATAAATTGCAAGTACTTACCCAGAGGTGCAAACACAGCCAAACCAGGGAGGAAGCAGGTCAGCAGCGAGGGCCTAACCGCACGCCACAACAATCCCCACCCAGCTGGCAATGCCAGCAGAACACTGCAGAAATGGACAGGTGTGACACCCACAAACCCAACCATAATCCCAGTCATTAAATTCAGGAAGCTGGCACTTACGATCTCAGACGAGCAGCCCAAGAGCACCAGCAGAATGAAGCAGCCACTGGAGCAGCAGGGAGGGAAACGAAGACACACACACCCCATAGCAGCCTACCCAACTATAAGGGGGTCTGCCCCGCCCACTAATCAGTGGTGCTCATCTAGTTGCACCTGATGCGCATCAGCACCAGGTGCTCAGAGTAGAAGGGAGGGGGAAGTGGAACACCATCTCACCACATTTATTACTACGATGTTCAGTTTAAACTTCACCAAGTCGTCCTCGTCACATCTACAAGGCATCGAGTTGCTGCCATGTGATTAGCTGATTCGCTATTCACGTTATTTGTGTTAACAGTTGAACAGGTGTACGGTGCACCTGTTCCTGTACCTACTAAAGTAACAAGGGAGTGAATAATTTTAAACAAGTCAAGGTCTAATAATTATGAAATACTTAAAAAGCAGCAGTGAGTTTTCACCTTCCAGTGATGTGTCTTTATCTCATATTACAGATACGGAGGTGTTCTGTGGGTTCAACAGCAGCTGCCTTTTACCCTGTGTGTTCCAGGTGGGCCCTGAACCACTCATCCACTGGATTTACATCACAGCAAGAAACGATTATCTTCTTTCCTACTATGATAAACAAGAGCAACTGGAGATGCAGGACCAGCGGTTCAGAGGCAGAACATCCCTGTTCCAGGATCAGATCTCCAGAGGAAACGCCTCTCTGCTGCTGAGAGGAGTGAAGGTCCAGGATGAGGGCATATATAAGTGTTACACCAGCACCGACAGAGGACATAAAGAATCATTTATCAACCTTAAAACAGAAGGTTGGATGTCTTTGTCTTTTGTTTGTTTGTTTATTCATTCATTTCATTTCAATTAAAACAAGACATATTCAAAACAAATTAAATAAAATACCTATAAAATGAAAGACAGCAGAAGAAATAATTCTTATAATTTCTGCCCCTTCTTAAAGTGAGACTAAACCCAGGTTGAGACGGTAACTCCTCCTTCCAAAATCTCCCTGAAAATGGGCGTGTCGAGAGACAAGGAGGGGTGGAGGTAGAGTTGTGCTTTTGTTCACGCCTCCACCTGCAACAACCTAAAACAAATTAAACCTCTAGCCAACAACATACACCAAGCAACAACAAAGAATAAACATGTAGATGTATTTATCTATTCCACCCATTCCATCCAAAACCAAAGGCCTAAAAAATGAAAATGAAAATAAAAATAAAACCGCTTGTCAGGAGTGAAATGCAGCATTTCCATATAAGGTATGCACTTCTCATCTCTGCAGGGGATTGGCTCTGCTTGAACCACCTGTGTGACATCACACATGAGCAGACATGTCACACATGAGCGTTTGCACAAATAAGAAAATTAAGGTGTAATCCACCAGTTCAACCCATAGAACTACCGTAAACACATTTTTAGACCAAATATTGCCAAATATTGCCAATTTACACAGATATGCACAATTATGTGAGAATAAACACAGCCATAGTGCTAGATAACATTTTAAACACATTCTAGGGAGTTTATCAGCTAAAAAAAGTTAATTTTGGGTTTAGTCGCACTTTAACAATATCAAATCAAAACAATCAATTCAAACGATACATAATACAACAAACCACAAAACGTATCACAATTATTCATTATAATTCCTTAATATTAGCAAACTTAAATATATCTCGTCAGCAATACATTCTTGATCTTTTTCTTAAATACAACTAATGATTTCTCCTTTTTTGCATCAAAAAAGGCGTTCAATACTTTTTTGCATCATTATCCAAACTATTCCATAAACTAATTCCCTTTATTAAAGTAGACCTACCCTTTAGACTTGTTCTATACCTCGTCTTTACAAAAATATCTGTTCCCTTTAAATTATAACAACTATTCATTTTAACAAAATTTACTTGTATATTCGATGGTAAATTTTGATTCTGAGCCTTGTACATAAGTAATAGAATATTGTAATCCACCAAATCATAAAACTTCAGAATTTTCAGTTGATAAAACAAAATACTTGAAGGATGACGATAATGCTTTCTTTAGATCACTCTTATAACTCTTTTTTGTAAAATAAAAAAAGACTTGGTTTTAGTTTTACAAGTTGTGCCCGAGATACCAACACAATAAATCAAATGTGGCACAACAATTGTATTGTACAGCAAACACAAAGCTTTGTTAGTCAGAAATTCCCGTACTTTATATAACACTGCTATAGACTTAGAGATTTTAGTTCTTACAAAATTAATGTTTTTTTTTTTTCATGAAAATTTATCATCAATAATCACTCCCAGGAACTTTACTTCACTCACTCTGCGTATCTCGACATCATCAATTTTGAAAAGAAAAGCTACAGTTGGCTTTTTTAAAAACTAAATATCATATAGTTAGTTTTTTCAATGTTCAATGATAATTTATTTAATTTAAACCGTTTGAATTTTTGCAAACTCTATCTTCATTAATTCGAACATGTGATTCAAGTCTTTACCCGAACAAAAGAAAGTAGTATCTGCAAATAAAACACACTTGAGGATACTAGACACCTTAACTAAATAATTTAAATACAATATAAACAGCTTTTGTCTGGTTGGTTTATGTTGCAACTCCTGATAATGTACATGTTTTGTTAATGTGCAGCTCCGGTCTCTGAGGTGAACATCAGTCAGGAAGGAAACAGGATCACCTGCAGCTCAGAGGGGATCTACCCTGAACCTGAACTCTCCTGGTCCACTGTCCCTCCATTCAGTGGAACTCTGCAGAACAGAACCAGAGTCCATCAGACTGAAGAGCAGCTTTACCATATCATCAGTGATCTGATAGTTTCAGACAACACAGATCGGATCTACAGCTGCACCGTCAGAACTCAGAGGAACCAGAGGAGAACCACCTTAAACAAACCAAGTAAGCAGTCAGAGAGAACAGGACACATGTGGTGGAATGAAATTATGTACACAGGGTCCCAGTTACATCCAACAGTAAAATGTAAAAGAAAAACAGTAATAAGATCTAAGCTATGAATTAAGAAAAACATCAACTAAAAATACACTAAGCATTAATAGCATAAAAACATTACTTCAAACAGCAGCACGAGCATGAGTCTGTGTGAGCAGATGAGCACGAATGAACACAGCAGACATGAAACAGATCAGCAGCAACATGAAACAGATCAGCAGCAACATGAAACAGATCAGCAGCAACATGAAACAGATCAGCAGCAACATGAAACAGATCAGCAGCAACATGAAACAGATCAGCAGCAACATGAAACAGATCAGCAGCAACATGAAACAGATCAGCAGCAACATGAAACAGATCAGCAGCAACATGAAACAGATCAGCAGCAACATGAAACAGATCAGCAGCAACATGAAACAGATCAGCAGCAACATGAAACAGATCAGCAGCAACATGAAACAGATCAGCAGCAACATGAAACAGATCAGCAGCAACATGAAACAGATCAGCAGCAACATGAAACAGATCAGCAGCAACATGAAACAGATCAGCAGCAACATGAAACAGATCAGCAGCAACATGAAACAGATCAGCAGCAACATGAAACAGATCAGCAGCAACATGAAACAGATCAGCAGCAACATGAAACAGATCAGCAGCAACATGAAACAGATCAGCAGCAACATGAAACAGATCAGCAGCAACATGAAACAGATCAGCAGCAACATGAAACAGATCAGCAGCAACATGAAACAGATCAGCAGCAACATGAAACAGATCAGCAGCAACATGAAACAGATCAGCAGCAACATGAAACAGATCAGCAGCAACATGAAACAGATCAGCAGCAACATGAAACAGATCAGCAGCAACATGAAACAGATCAGCAGCAACATGAAACAGATCAGCAGCAACATGAAACAGATCAGCAGCAACATGAAACAGATCAGCAGCAACATGAAACAGATCAGCAGCAACATGAAACAGATCAGCAGCAACATGAAACAGATCAGCAGCAACATGAAACAGATCAGCAGCAACATGAAACAGATCAGCAGCAACATGAAACAGATCAGCAGCAACATGAAACAGATCAGCAGCAACATGAAACAGATCAGCAGCAACATGAAACAGATCAGCAGCAACATGAAACAGATCAGCAGCAACATGAAACAGATCAGCAGCAACATGAAACAGATCAGCAGCAACATGAAACAGATCAGCAGCAACATGAAACAGATCAGCAGCAACATGAAACAGATCAGCAGCAACATGAAACAGATCAGCAGCAACATGAAACAGATCAGCAGCAACATGAAACAGATCAGCAGCAACATGAAACAGATCAGCAGCAACATGAAACAGATCAGCAGCAACATGAAACAGATCAGCAGCAACATGAAACAGATCAGCAGCAACATGAAACAGATCAGCAGCAACATGAAACAGATCAGCAGCAACATGAAACAGATCAGCAGCAACATGAAACAGATCAGCAGCAACATGAAACAGATCAGCAGCAACATGAAACAGATCAGCAGCAACATGAAACAGATCAGCAGCAACATGAAACAGATCAGCAGCAACATGAAACAGATCAGCAGCAACATGAAACAGATCAGCAGCAACATGAAACAGATCAGCAGCAACATGAAACAGATCAGCAGCAACATGAAACAGATCAGCAGCAACATGAAACAGATCAGCAGCAACATGAAACAGATCAGCAGCAACATGAAACAGATCAGCAGCAACATGAAACAGATCAGCAGCAACATGAAACAGATCAGCAGCAACATGAAACAGATCAGCAGCAACATGAAACAGATCAGCAGCAACATGAAACAGATCAGCAGCAACATGATGTGATTATTCTGGTTAGATATTCATGAGTCTAACAGCCTCAGGGTAGAAGCTGTTCCTCAGTCTAGTGGTTCTACACTTAATGCTCCTCAACCTCCTTCCTGAGGGGAGTGGGGCAAAAAGTGTGTGTGCTGGGTGAGTGGGTCCTTCATGATGCAGGTGGCTCTCTTCCTGCATCTGGAGGTGTAGATGTCTGTGATGGTGGGGAGACTGACTCCAACATCTTCTGTGCAGCCTTCACCACTCTCTGCAGAGCTTTTCTTTCTGCAGCTGTGCAGCCTCCATGCCACATGTTGATGCTGGAGCACAGGATGCTCTCCACTGCACACCTGTAGAAGGAGGTGAGGAAGTGGCGCATGAGCTGCCTGCTAGACAGATCAGTCAACACGTGCACGGATCAGCTGCCTGTGCATGTGACTTTTGCATTTAAAGGTAGGGTCTGCGATTTCTGTAACACTCTGGGACTTAGAAATATTTTCAGCGCAGAAAAGCATTCTGCTCCCTCCCCTCAGAGCTATATATGGCTCAGAGGGGGAGCCACAGTCCGTGCTTCTGCTGAACTTGAGTTCTGCTCCGCCCCCTGCTGTGTGTCTGCTCGGAGCGCTTCAATATTCTGTGATTATATGTTATAAAAACCTTTTAAAAATATAATAAAACCATAGAGCACTTGTCCAACAACACAAAACCCAGCAGAAATCATCAGAGCTTCAAGAAGCAACGTTGGACATGATTTAATTCGCTCGTGACTTCCTCTTTCTGTCAGTGCAGGTTTGGAATGCTCCGCCCCCACTACATGTCCTGTCTGCGCTGCAAAGTTCTGTGATTATATGTTAATAAAACCTTTTAAAAATATTATAAAACCATGGAGCACTTGTCCAACAACACAAAAACCAGCAGAAATCAGCAGAGGTTCACGAAGCAACGTTGGACATGTTAATTCGCTCGTGACTTCCTCATGTCTGTCAGCGCAGGTTTGGAATGTCTGGAATGCTCCGCCCCCACTCCATGTCTCTGCGCTGCGAAGTTCTGTGTTTATATGATAATATAACTGTTTAAAAAATATAATAAAACCATGAATCACTCGTCCAACAACACAAAAAGACCCTGTAATCAGCAGAGCATCACCAGCCAATTTGGACATGATTTAATTCGCTCGTGAGTCGTGACAAATCCATTTCCTCATTCCTGTGAGTGGAGGATGAAGCGATCACTTGACTTTTGGCAAAAAAACTAAATAAAAGTCCAGCTCTGGGATGAAGAAGGGATATTTAATACATTTGTGTCACATAAAAAACAGTCCTGCATCGCTTTGCAATCCTTTGAATGAGAACGAGCCGCGGCGCTGAGGCTGTGACAGGCGGGGGCGTGGGTTGGGGCGTGACAAACAACTCTGTTTTTATTGGCTGGTCAGTGTCCGGGTCACTCTGTGTTTTCAGTGTTTTTATAAATGCTGATAGAGAAGCAAGGGGACTATAGTTTTTTTCAGAGATTACTTTGTCTAACATCAGTCTGTCAGTAGATAGTGACAGAGTGAAGAAATATGTTAAAAATATATTGTTTGAAAAGTTACAGACTACATTACAATGTTACATACCCCAGCTGGGTGCTACAAGATTTACTGTGTCACTGAAAACAATATCCACTGTATACCTGACTCTGCACGGTGGCTCATGACCTGCATAAAACATATTAACAATAACACAAAATGCAATGAACACATAGATTGTAAAAATGTTAATTTGTGGACTGTACGGTTAAAATAAACTACTGTACCCAAAATGGGAAGGATATTGTTCTGGAAATCCCTCTGAACAGGGTCAGAAAACGGCATTACACTTAATCTTATGGTATGTTTTTGTAAATATTTTTGATACTAATTTATTTCTATACAGAAGTCCTGGTTCAAAGTGATCTTCCTGAACCAACCATCCTTCTTCAACCTATCCCTGGACACATGCTCATAATCATTCATGACTTCTTCTCAGGGCCCCACAAGTTGCTGCCTCAGTCCATAGTTCATACATTCACTGTGGCGTTAACCACCCCTTGAATTTACCAACGGTTCTACAGAAATAGGACTCATAACTTAGAGATGAAAGAACTTGTCACAGAGGTGCTGTACCTATGATTTGTAAGATTTTTATACACCAAAGCAGAGAACTGAGAAGGAGTAGTACACAAGACCAGGATACAAGGTGTTTATTTACAATGACAATCAGCGGGTGAGGGGTGTTCAGGAGTGACTGGAAGGTCTAAAGGATTAGCCACAGTTAAGTACTGTATACAGTATTTCCAAAATATTATGGATCTGATTGATATTCCTTATGTAGCCGGGTCGGGTGTGGTTAAAATTGAGTACTGAAGTTAAATATACTATTTTAAATAAATAAAATTGGTTAAAATGGTTGTACCTTAAAAGTTACCTTTAAAAGCACGCAGGCCCGTTTGCAGAGGAGGTTTGGGACAAGTTTACACACTGACACCAGTTAAATTGCACAGTAGTTTAATATATAAAATCCTAAATTTAAAATATTTACAGTTTAAAAAGGCTAAAATCCTATCAACATTAAAAGGGCAAAAATCCTAAAAATATTTACAATTTAAAACAAGGGCAGCGATAGCTCCAGTCAAAACTAAAAGTGCAATTCATTTCAATACATTCAAAACAGGAAAATCACACGCAAACATATACACACACACACACGCACACGCACACTTCCACCAAACCAGGAGTACCGGTACTGTCACCTCCTGGAGGGATTCGGTAACAGTTCAGAGGACAGTTGTCCACCCTGGTAGGGTCTGTCGTCCGGAAGAGACGCCACTCGGCAGCCGACGCCTGTTTAGTTGAGCTGGACGTTAGGCCCAACTCAGCCCGCAGGACGCGTGACCCGGCCCGCCCCACGCCGTCCAGGCAGCGGACACTAATCCAGGACCAGTCAGCAGAGGATGGGCGACCCAGGTGGAGGCAGAACACCAGTCGGGACAGCCGTAGACGAACACCCAGGACAAATAGCCGACAGGACGCCAAAGGACAAACAGCAACGAACTAAAACAATAAATATTTGACATTAAAATCTAAAAAGTATAAAACAGAGAGATAAAATGGCGCTTTTACTCACCACCGAGCTCCACCTCTAGCAGAGAGGGAAGCAGGAAGCTTGGCAGTGGTCACGAGACCAATACAGTACGCTAGCGCGTGACACAGCCAGCATGGATGACGTGTGTCTGGCCTGAGAACTGGGCCCGTTTTAAACAGGAAGCCAGCCTGACCCACCAATCGCATTGAAGCAACTGTGGTGCGTTTACTGTCCGCAGGACATTATCACACTTACAAGGTTTCCATGTGGATCCACGGAGAGAGGTAGGCAGATGTTTCCAGGTAGGTAGAGGTCCAGATGGGTTAGAAATAAGTTTAAGGCAGGCAGGTGGCAATGGTTCCTTGGAATGAGCACAGCTTGAGGACTTGGAGAACACAGGTGAGTTCTAGGCTTGATTTCGCAGGAGAATGGATACAGCCAGGGCCGGCCCAAGCCTCCATGGGGCCCTAAGCGAAATTTGGTTTGGGGCCCTCTACTTCTGCTAATATGTGGATTACTGCAGATGATCAGATCATTCACCCACCTAACATAAACTCATTGCAACTCTGAAAGCCCTGTTTACATTATCTTACATGTCTATATCATCCAGTGCCGGGGTGTCAAACTCATTTTAATTTTGGGTCACTCCCATCAAGCTCATGAATGTCCTCAAAAAGCCGGACATGGCAGAATGTATTGATAAAACTACCTATTGACAGGTAAAATATAACTTTTTCTGCATTTGATGACCACTTTATTTATTTATTTATAAAATTTATTCATTTTAAAATACAATACAAAACAATCCCATAAAGGATAAGATTACAAAATATAAAATGAAAGGTAGCAGAAAGAAGAAAAAAATCTTATTATAGCTGCCCCTTTTTTCAAACAATCAGTTCAAACAATAATAATC
This sequence comes from Garcialebias charrua, assembly GCA_038048925.1. Lineage (NCBI taxonomy): Eukaryota > Metazoa > Chordata > Actinopteri > Cyprinodontiformes > Rivulidae > Garcialebias > Garcialebias charrua. The sequence goes on along the minus strand of JBBPBX010031792.1, from coordinate 659 downwards.
TTCAAGTAACAGAACAAAAGAGCAACAAGAAAGCGTCCTGTGCTCCAGCATCAACGTGTGGCATGGAGGCTGCACAGTTGAAGAGAGGAAAGCTCTACAGAGAGTGGTGAAGGCTGCACAGAAGTCTGTTGGAGTCAGTCTCCCCACCATCACAGACATTTACACCTCCAGATGCAGGAAAAGAGCCACCTGCATCATGAAAGACCTCACTCACCCAGCACACTCACTCTTTGCCCCACTCCCCTCAGGACGGAGGTTGAGGAGCATCAAATGTAGAACCACTAGACTGAGGAACAGCTTCTACCCTGAGGCTGTTAGACTCATGAATAAATAAAAATAAAAAAAAATAAACACTGCAAAATATCACATTGTGCTGATGCTGATCTGTTTTCTTGTTGCTGTGTTCATCTGTGTTCATCTGTGACCATCTGCTCATACAAACTCATGTTCGTGCTGCTGTTTATTTCCACTATATTAGGCTTAGTGTATTACTAGTTGATGTTTTTCTTAGTTAATTCTAGATGTTATTACTGTTTTTCTCTTGCATTTGTTGTTGGATGTAACTGGGACCCCGTGTACATAATCTCGTTTTCATCACATGTACCACATGCGGTGCAAATGACAATAAAGACTCTCTGACTCTCTGACTCTCTGACTCT
>JBBPBX010031791.1:0-21724 GCA_038048925.1 Garcialebias charrua | reverse complement strand
TGTCAAATCTGTTGACTCTTATCCAAATTCCAGCTTTAACTTGTTGTTAACTTGTTGACAACAACTTGTAGTTTAGCTGAACTTTTAGCCAGAGAGGAAAACAGGCTGCCTCGTGTGCTCTGTTTGTTTACCTCAGGCAGCAGTGGCACGCGTGCGCAGTAGTGAAGGTTCCAAAAATCACAGCGCCATCTAATGGCCCAGCATGGTAACTACAGTAAATTCATGAGTACGGGGGGTGGGGGGGAGAGAGTCGTATCCACAGAATTCGCCCATGTCAACGCAAAACTTTCAACCTAATTAACATACCCAAAAGTTGCGTTTCCCCCATACAGTGTCCGTGTAAACAGGGCCTAAGCTGGACTGGGATGGTCAGTCCTCACCTCATTCTAAAGCTATGCAGTGGAGAGCATCCTGTGCTCAACTATCAATGTGTTGCATGGGGGCTACACAGCTGGAGAGAGAACAGCTCTGCAGAGAGTTTTGAAGGCTGCACAAAAGACTGTTGGAATCAGCCTGTCCACCATCACAGACATTACACCTCCAGATTAGAGATGCATTCGGGCCCCAAAAATTCGAGCTGACCCAGCCCCAGCTCACAGTCATAATTTCCAAACCCCACCCAACCCGACAAATTACAGTAATTACTTGTCCAAACCCGGAAAAAAATCTACATTTTAAATTAGTTATTATCAGTCAGGCACAAGCGGCTAAATAAAAGGAGCAGATTGGAGCTGAGGTGGTGTTTGTCCTTTCATGGCCGTAAAAGAGCATTTGATCCCTTTTTCTGTCTGCATTCTGATTTAGTCAGACATGGGCCCTACTCTGACACATCTGCTTTGGGATATCACCTGTTTGGGTCATCAGCTGCACAAGTCTGCTGAGTACATCGGCTGAATGAACGTCCGTTTGGGCGATGGATCACTACCTGGCAGTATAGTCCCATAAGAAGTTTAGAATCCATTTTAAAGTTTTATTGTTTGTTTTGAAGTCTTTGAACGGTTTTAGTCCCTCTTATTTGTCTGAAATGCTTCACCTTTGCAAGCCATCACGTGCTCTTAGATCCTCTGACCAGATGCTTTTAGCAGTCCCAAAAACCTTTTATAAATCCAGAGGAGACAGAGCCTTTTCAGCTCTGGCTCCTAAATTGTGGAACAAGCTGCCACTGAAGATCAGGCAGGCCCCATCAATCTCTGTTTTTAAAACTTGTTTAAAAACACATTTTTTTCATTGGCTTTTCACCTAGAGTGAGTTTCTTTTACTTGTGATGTTCTGATTATTTATATGATTGTTTTTATTGTTTTGTGCTTGTTTTGTCTTTGTACAGCACTTCGGATGGCTGATGTTGTATTTTTAAGTGCTTTAGAAATAAATATGGTATGGTATGGTTTATCTGAATTTTTTTATCATTTTCAAGGCCGGTCAGATCACGGTGAAATGGCCGTGTGCGGCTGCTGAATGCATGGCAGGCCATGTTGTCATATAATTGGATCGCTGCCATCCCTGACCCATTTAAAAGCCAAACACCAACCTGGCACGCCCATCCAGCACATTAGCATGGCCCGGTCCACCCCAAATTCGGGTCAGGTGGGGCTGGGCTTAGGACTCGGGTTAGAAATGACAGCTCTACTCCAGATGCAGGAAGAGGGTCTCGCCTGCATCATGAAGAACCCCACTCACCCAGCACACACACTTTTTGCCCCGCTCCCCTCAGGCAGGAGGTTGTGGAGCATAAAGGGTAGAACCACTAGACTGAGAAACAGCTTCTACCCTGATGCTGTTGGACTCACAAATCCTTAACCAGAGAAATCACTGTAATGCCACTTTAACTAGTGATATACAGTATCACTTTAAGCAAAACTTTTATTTGTTTTAAAGAAAATTACAATTCAAAATGTCTTGATCACAATTTTATTTTATGTAATTGAGGTTAGTTTTTTTTTGTTTTTTTATAGAATAATTGTGAAACAAATTGAACTCCATAGCAGAGGTCCCATTTTCATAATTTTATAGATTACAGTACACTAAAAAGTTGCACTGTGCCCTTGTTTTTCAATTTTGTAATTTATCATTGTATATTAAACTCTGAAAGCTATGCGACTTTGTTAATATTCTGTCCTAAAATGCGGTTAGATGTGCCCCCTTTTTTTGAGCACCTGCCCCTTTAGTGGGCTCTGCACGTCCCTGCCTAACAGTAACATCAACACTTGTAAATAAAAGCACTTACTTTTTTTTACGCCTTGCTCTTTCTCTTCCCCAGTCTGCTAACTTGGGATCAACATTATCTAAGATCATGTCACATGAGATATTTAGCTAAAAATAAATTACACTTCAAATGTGTAACAAGGTTAAGTTAAGTCCTCTGGACGGATTCTTGTTTGTTGAAACATTTCATTTTTTTATTGCTGATGAACTTGCAACATCTCAGACTGAAGAAGTCTTATGGATACAAAACAAAAAGGTTCAACAAACAAGAATCTGTCCAAAGGACCTAACCTAAATTTGTTAGATTTTTCCACCTGGATCATTGAGTACACTTCAAATCAGTCAATGCAAAATTTTAAACAGATTCTGTGCAATCTATTTTCACTTAGAACAAGAGATGGGAGGAAACTCAATATGTATTGACTCCTTCTCTTTCAGTGATATTATTAAAACATACCTGAATAACATCATCCAACAAACCTCACTTGAACAAACGTGACTAACAAAATTTTACAAAGCAAGTTACATTCACAGGGTAATAATTAGCCAGCAGATAATAGAATCTTGAAGAGCTGGTTCTTTTTTTTTCCATACTCAAAGAACACACGACAGGGCGGCCAATGAGAGAGCAGGAGGCTCCGTGTCTTAATGCCAAGAAACTGGGTGCGCTAACGGGCCCTGATTAGCTCCGTTTATCTCTAATTAATTACCTTTACCTAATTAGATGCTCTGTTTCAGCTAGACATGGACTCAAGTAGACTAGATTATTAGTGTGCTCATTGGGCCTTTATAAAGGGCTGAAATTAATGTGATGTGCAAAAGAATCCGCTGCTTTAATTGCACAGGTGTTGCCTTATGGCAACACTTCATCATCTGCTGGCTCCCCAGGATTATTAGCAGGGATTCTTACAAAGGGACTCTTCTGTGAACTGCACCGTTGCAACAGCTCATTAGTTAGACTTGTTATTGTATTATTTATTACATTTGGCCTTCCCCCAATGCCCATATAGATTCATGGGCTGTATTTTTTAACTGCTGTTCTTCTTGGATGTCTGATGTTACACAGCCAGTTAGTGAGTTAATTCAAAGCCGGCTTAAGCAGAACACCAGAAGCTAATATACAAAAAGACGAAAAAAATGTAGAGGAGTGAATTTTCTCATTAACATCTTCTTTATGTTAAAAGGCCCTATTATGTTTTTGAAATGTAGTACAGCTAACAAAACACTGATAAATTACACATGTTTAATTCCCTCTATGGGTTTAGGCAAATATATTCAGATTTTAAGAAAATACATCAAAACAATTTAAACTGGCTTTTGTCAGTTGCTTCATTAAGAATAAATAACAGTCATACATTTTACATTTGAATAATTTTCTACAAAATATTAGTAATAATACCAATTTCTTCTGCTTTCAGCTTCTCCCTCTCCAGTGTTCTCCACAGCGAGTCATCCTCCCTCATCTCATTCTGTCTTCTGCATCCTCTGTCATCACTCCAACTACTTTCATGTCTTCTCTAACTGCATCCATATTTCTCCACTTTGTCTTTTCCCTGGCAGCTGCATTTCTAACATCCTTCTACCAATATACCCACTGTCCCTCCTCTGGACATGTCCAAACCACTGTCCCTCCTCTGGACATGTCCAAACCATCTCAGTCTGGCCTCCCTAACTCTATCTCCCAGTTGTTCAGCCTGTACCTCTGATGATCTCATTTCTAAATGTGTTTTGTCATACCTCAGCATCTTCATTTCTGCTACCTCTAGTTCTGTCCAGTAATAACACCAACAAATCACATTTAATTTGTTTGAGAAATTATAATCTTTACAATGTTCATCTACAATAGCTTGGTTGTCAGTGCTGTGGTCTTGTAATCCTGAGGTTGTGGGTGCAAGTGGTTGTGTCAGGAAGGGTATCTGGCATAAAACAATTGCCAAATCTTTCATGCAAGTTGGCTCGCTGTGGGGAACCCTGAAAAAGAGAGCAACTGAATGAAACTTACTTTGGGGAGTGGTAGTGTAGAGGTTAGAGAAGGTGTGCCTGTGATAGGAAGGTCGACGGTTCAACTCCCCTTACCGACAACATCAAATGTGGGTGGGAAAGGTGAAACATGCACACCTGCCTCCACTCTCATTTGTCCCACTCTGCACCCTTGATCAAGGCCCTCAACCCCCATCATCTGCTCCCCCAGGTGCTCTAGATAGTAGCTCTCATAGACTCAGGTCTATGGTTGTGTCAGGAAGGACTGCAAAATCAATTTCCAAGTCTTCATGTGAGTTCACTGTGGCAACACCTGACGAAGGGAGCAGCCGAAAGAAGAAGAACAATGTTTTGGTAACAAGCTGCCCAAAAGTATTTACGCAGAACAGAAGATGAGTGCCAACATGTTGCTCTTTTGTTTGACCAACTTTAACTATCATGCAGTCACCCAGTTTATGTTTGAACAATAAAAGTAGACAGCAGATCTAGCATAGCTCTGCTCATTGTAAAAAAAATAATAACAATAATTACATTGCTAAGGTTCATGGTTGTTACTGTAAAACAAGTAAGCTGCTATATAGTGGGCCTTTTTTTTTGCTGACCATGCCAGTCCCATGTCTGAATATTCTCATAGAATGAGAAGTTGTAGAAGGTCTCACTTATTAATACCCTGATGCATGCTCAATAATCCAGGTAGAAAAATCTAAAATAGCTAAGTCTGGTCCTCTGGACATTCAAAAAACAAAACAAAGCAAAAAAATTGTAGAAACGTTTCGTCTTTTGTGTGAAAAACTTCCTCAGTCTGAGAAGCTGTATTCAGCCAGGGTGCTATTTATAAGACTGAGCTGAATACAGCATCTCAGACTGAGGAAGGCTTTCGGACGAAAGATGAAACGTTTCTACATTTTTTTTTGCTTTGTTTTGTTTTGTTTTGTTTTTTGAATGTCCAGAAGACCAGACTTAGCTTTTTTAGATCTCACTTATTAAGTTAAAAGTTCTAGCATTCCTTACAGGAAAACAGATAACGCTGCTTTTCATTTCAGAGTTTTAAACTAAGATCATCTTATGAGAAATTACATTTATAACCGTCCTAGCTAAACCCTGAAAATACCATTATGTGAGAGATGTTAGGATATGATGCATATGTTCCTAATGTCTTTCAGCTAATTGCATACAGATTTTAGCTTAATGTATAGTATCCCTTTTATATCCATTTGTGTGTTTCCCAAGGTCATTAGGTTATGGCAGCCATTTTGAATTGGTTTAACTTGAAACGTTAATCAGTTGTGGATATACATCCAAAAAATAATTTGTAAGAGTTTTTGTGATTCATGAGATATTTCCCTTGGGAGGTGCTTCAGTATGTTTGACAGGAAGGAGACTCTGGGAAAGACCCTGGACATGCTGGAGAGACTCAGTTGGTCTAGGAACACCTTGGACTCTTCACAGAAGAGCTGGAAGAGGTGGCTGTGGAAAGAGATGTCTGGACATCCCTGCTCAAACTGCTGCCCCGAGACCCAACTTTAGAACAAGCGGAAGATAATGGATGGATGGATGGATGGATGAATGGATGGATGGATGGAGGTATTTTGATAAAAACACCTTGGTTGACTCCAATTGTTTATGCTAACATTTCAAATACCAATGACACACAATTTTCAGTTCTCAAAATGTGAATTTGAAGAATTCTTCTAAACCATCCATCCATCCATTATTTTTACCCGCTTTTTCCATTTTGGGTTGTGGGGGTCACTGGTGCCCATTTTTAACTATCATTGTGCAAGAGGCAGGGGACACCCTGGACAGATGTCCAGTCCATCACATGGACACATACAGACAAATGAGACAAAAAAGAAAACGGCACTCTCTCACTCACACCTAGGGACAATTTAAAGTTACCAATCAGTCTAACATGCATGTTTTTGATCCGTGGGAGGAAACTGGAGTACCTGGAGAAAACCCACGCAACACGGAGAGAACATGCAAAGTCCACCCAGAAAGGTCATGGGCCAGGATTTGTATTGGTGACCTCCTTGCTGAGAGGCAGCAGCTCTACCCACTGAGCCCCTGTGCCACTCTCTTAGAAACCATCATGCCTACATGTAAATTAGCCAAATTTAAAAAACATTATTTTTTCAATGCTAATATTGCCCATGTTTTGTCTTTGGGGTAGTAAATGATAAATGTATTTTCAAATTCAGTTTAGTCAACAACTTGCAAATGTGCCATTTTTTTTAATTATTTTTTTAATAAGGCTGTCTAGTTAGACTGATCTTAGCAAAACAAACAAACAAAAAAACAAGAAAAAGCTAAGGCAAAAAGTTAAAACCTTCAAAGAGAGTCCACAGTTTTATTTAAATATGAGAGGTTTTGGGATGCATAAGTCATAACCTGAAAACTAGCTTTACACTGGGCTGTATCCTTTTAGTCAAAGTCAAAGTCAACTTTATTGTCAGAACTGCAATACAGGACATACACAGGATTGAAATTGCGTTTCTCTCAGTCCCTCGGTGCAACAGTAACCATCTAAACACTAAACACTAAAACATTTAATAAACATAAGCATAAAATAGTAAAAGTGTAACACTGTCCTGAGTTTTTTCATAGTAGTATAAAAAGTATAAAAAGTATATCTATAAAATAAACTGAAGGTTCTAGCATTGACATTTGCAAAGAGTGGCACAGCAGCATATAAGTTAATGTACACAGTATATGTATGAGGTAGTTGATGTTGGTATAGAGGCAAAGTGGCATGTGCAGTAAGGCACATAAGGCCAACGCATCCTCATTCCCTACTCGTCATACATGTGACGCTTGGGCACAGAATGACGAGAAGGGCCGACCAGACGCATGAAGTATGTGACGCGGAGGGACCTGAGCCCAAGCGTCAATATATGACGAGTAGGGAATGAGGACATGTTGCAACGGCACATATGGCATCCTTAGATAAGGCTAATCAGAGAATACTGTATATGTATTTCAATGCCAGCTGATTTGTATTGGATCGTTTGATTTATGATCTGCAATGTTTTTTTTATGTTTTTCGTGTTGTACTTCATTGTCTGTGTTGCCTGTTGCGTGTTTGTTTGTCCAGCACTTTGGTGTGGACTTGTTCCTGTTTAAAGTGCTTTATAAATAAAATGGTATGGTATGGTATGGTATGTATCAGCAGTAGTGTAGATATAAAAGTAGTGTAAATGTAAACAGTAGTAATAAATGTAAAACAGTAGTAATAAATGTAAACCGTATTAATAAATGTAAACAGTGAATGTAAACAGTAAAGTTTAAAGCCAGGCTTGATGATTTTGTTGCCACTGCAGCATTTAATATCTCATTCTGAGTAATGCCTCTCTAGCACACTTGGTGTCGCTGCTGAAAAAAAATATTTTATACGTTTACATTAACAATAAAGTACTCTGTGTTTTCTCTCTCACTTTAGTTTACTCCAAAATATATTGTATTTTAAACAGCAGCAGTGTTAATTCAATTCAGTTTATTTATATAGCACCATATCACAACAAAGCTGTCTCAGGGCACTTTCCAGTAACATACACATACAGTACATAGAAAAGCCAATTAGTAAAGTTCTCCATCTAAGTCAAATACTTCTGTTGCATCTACAAACCCAGTGACTTTGTAGATCATTTGAATGCCTTTGGACAGAAATATGGGGTTATTGGTCTATTTTGTATATATGCCATTTCCTGTTTTCAGATGTATTTTAACATGTTGTAAAACATCTATGTTTACCTACATAAGTAAACACTTGATTCAATAACTATTTTAGAGAGCATGGCACAACAAGTAGTCTGAACAACTGCTCTCCTTGAGTGAATAGAGCACATTCCGCTTCTCTCATGCATCCTAAACCCCTGGTCGACAAGTGCTGGCACTAACATAGCACGAAGCTAGCACACAACACAGAGGTGTCTCCCCCTCCTCCTACCCCAATCCCATTGACAAAAAAAAAACACTGAAGAGATGCCCAGCCAAGTGACCTCAGGGAAACACTTCATGCGGTGTGGGGAGGTGTTGTAGGTAACCAGGAAAACCTGGAGTAGACTTTTAGTCGTTTGAGTATTTGCCTGTTTATCAACTGGAATGGATTTGTTCATATAGCAATAAAAACAGCACTGGGTGAACTAATATTTCATGGTAAATGTGTGTGCGTGTGTGTTGGGGGTGGTCCAAACTTTTTTTTTTATGTAAGGGGGTGATATCTCCTTTGTATAATTGATGCGATGCTTATGCTGAACATTTCCTTGGAAAGTTCCAGGTTTTGTTCCTGCCAACAAGGGAAGATATTACCTGGTGCTTTATCTGGATCATTTTCATGTTGACGCGTAAAGTATTACCACTAAAGCATTCTAACGGTGTTTGTTCCTCGTCATCTTAGATTTTTTTCAATTTATACCACATCTTTCCTTGGCAACAATCGGACTGACAATGGACCGTTGATTGATAAATTTCCTAAATGAAAGGAGAGCCAATTGCAGCCAAGAGTAGAGGTGAAATATTGAAATAATGAAATACTACACAGCAAGACTTAAATAATTGTCAAACTTTATTCAAGATATTTTCTACTTAAAGACATAGCATTCCTTAAAGGAATGCATGTTGCCCACTGCCTTTCTTGCCAGCGATTTAAACTTTTTTCATTCAACCTTTATTTAGACAGATAAATCACATTGAGCTTAGAAGCCTCATTTACAAGTGAGATTTGCTTGGACAGACAAAAAGTAAGGAAACTGGACACATTAGGAATTTGGAGGCAAAAAAATGCCTGATAAAATCTTTCTTCTTGACTGAGAAGATAAAATCTAATATTAAAAAACACCTCGCACAAACAACCACATAGTGACGTAGACATTACGCAGAGGGGGGAGAGACCGAGAGCGGTGAGCAATGTCCATGGACGCTCTCGAGGGCACTGTAAGATTTCTGATAAGGATGGAATAATCAGCCAGCTCCCTCTGGTGAGATCCATAAACTTTCTCGAAGGATGTCAGGGAATGGCCAAAGTCAACGCTAATGAGAATCCAAGAGTCCTGAAATGCTGACAGGAGGTTTATTCGGCTGGTTCCCTTTGGTTAAATCAATGGACTTCCCCAAAGGAAGGGGATGTGAGTGTCAGATTACATGTCCTCCTAGCATATTCAGATAAGGTGGCCTTCAAGGCCAGCCAAGGGAGCCAAATTCAGATAAGCACACAGTTGTTTTGGGGACAGGCAGAACATAATGACATCTACCTTGAGTCTGTGTTGGTCCAAAATGGTTCTGAAATGTCCAAATTACGTGACTACACCGATGAAACGTGCCTGAGTAAAAAATCCCGAGATCTGATGCGTTCTGCCCAAGGCAACTGAATCTGGGTACTTGAGGCATTAACCAAGCCATCATAAGTCAAGAAGCGTGATTGAGTCCCAATTTGCTGACGACGACTTCCTTGAGCATAGATAAAACCAGCAACCAGCCGAATCCAAAAAGCAGGAACCAGTTATCGTAAATCCAATTAAATGTGTGTCCTTAAAATCCACAGATGGCAGCAGAGATAGGCACATCATCAAGTCTTCAAGTCGATGAGATATCCAGCTGCGTGCGTGCCAACAGGGCAAATCGACTCGCCTAAAGTCTGTCTTCTCTTCAAAGAAATGTTATCAATTGTGTTGAAGGACCAACTGGCCAAATAAGTCCATAATTATGGTTCTGAAGACATGCAAGATTGACTCAGAAGCAGTTTCACAGACAGACAGAGCAGCAAAGCAGAGAGGGAGGGGAGGGGAAAAGCGTACGACCTCGGCAGGAGCAAGTGGTGAAGTGGATATATATTATGATTAAAAAGCGACAGATTAATGGCCATTTTGGTCAAACCTTATAAATTACATTATGCATTCTTTCATGCAATAATATGAAATCTCACAAGAATTGTGAGCGCTCCAGGTATAACATGGAGACAACTAGCTGCTACTATACTACTATTAGTATAGTAGCTACTATTAGTATATTATAGTATGCTATTATAATATATATTAGCTCAATATATTTAAATTTGATGAAGTTATAGGGACTTTTGTGTTGGCTAGTGTCAGTTACCTGTAGCGCCCATCTTACATTTGGGTGGTTGCAAAAGAAAATAATTTGTAGAGGTGCATCTAGGGGTTTGCTAATTAAATATTTGTTAATAGGCAGTGTTGACAGTATTGCTGCCAAAGTTTTGGAAAAATTAGACTCTACTCTAGGTTCAGCACCTGCTTGGCTTGCCCTTTATTTAGTTTACTGTTTTGTGTTTGATTTATTCTTTTTTATTTATTTTTTAACAATTGCATTTCACGTTTTACTTTAGACAGTTTAGTCATTTTTCTGGATCTTTCTTGAAAGTATGGCAGCAAGAATCCTTCTACTTCTTATTTCTGAGGTAAATTTACACAAATACATTATCTTCTCAGATAAACATGCCTTCATAACATTGGTTATCATAATAATGGTAAAAGGTCACGCTCCAAAAAGTTTTCTCTTGGTCATTTTGACAAAATCGCTTATAATTATGACCCCTTACCTATTGGCAATTGTTGGCCTGAAAAGTAAATAAATGTTGCACAGACATTGTGTACATAAATGAAGCCATAAAATAAAAAGTGGGGCTGAATGACATGAATATTGTGATAAATGTATGTAACTATGCAGCGACAGCATCTGAGGTTAAAACAAACTGGATAATGTTATCCAATCCAATTTCTCAGAATGTCCTCCTCATCAATCTTCAGCTCCACCAGCTGCATTGCCCCCTCATCCAGTTCTACATTGTGATGTTTCTGAAGAAAGAAAAGAAGCAAACTTGACATTTTGAGGAAGCCTGATGTCCTGTGCTTACATAGCTCTGGCAAAGAGATGCATTATGCAGTGATGTGAGGGATGTAGAAGAAGAGAGAAAGAAAGCCTGAGGGGAGCGCTCCACTGGACATCCATATGGTTTTCTCCTGGTTAGCTTCTCCAGCACTTCCTCCTCACCACTTATGGGCCCTCACAACCTTGTCTTATGGCACCTTTGCCAATAAGAATGGGCAAAGCAGCTGAAACCAAGCATGCTCAAGGCCACTGACCTGGAAATGTGGCTCAACCTAGCAAGCCCACTCACTAGCCTTGCTGGATTTTTATAGCCAGGAGAACTTAACCCCCCTCAACACACACCCATACACACACTTCACATCACACTGCCCATTACAATCACCTCACTGGCAGTGTTACTATTGTCCTCAAATGCACACACAATTGTTCAGTCCAAATACAGCTAAACAAGCATGACAACCCTGATTAAAATGCCCAAGACCATCAGCACGTTTTGTCATGTTAGCATAGAGCATTAGCTTCAACTGAAGTAAAAGCTTTATAAGTAAATCAAGAGATTTTTTATATCAACGATGACTGTCTTTAGTTGACTCTGATGGTTACTGAGATGACTTTCCACTGCTCCCCCACCCTTCTGTCTTTATTTAATCTTGTTTGTTAGATATCACAAAGTGAATGGTTTCCTCACTAAGACTCACTTCAAATACGTTCTGGCATGTCATATTTTCTCAGACACACACGCACACACAAAAGAAAAACTGGCCTGCTCTGGCTGTTTGATAGTTATGACTGAGTGAAATTAACAAAGTTGACGTGACACAATCTGTCATCAACCATTACAAATCATTGGGCTCTTCAGTCTCATGGGTAAATTCCCAATGGTTTTACTTTGTTAAAAGTACAGCAGGTATTTTAATATGTGATGAAAGACCCGTTTCATAGACACACATGAAATGTGAGGGACATGTGACGACTGGGATGTGACCTCCTATCTGAGAAGCTGTTTGCGGAGACGAGACGAGACAAGGAATCAAGCGTCACTTTTGAGTTGCGATGGCAGCGCTTTAAAAGGAGGGATCTTAACTTGTGTCATGTTTAGAAACAATTAGAGCCCATTTGATGTTTGATGGTAGAAAAGGGGGTTGCTCATTTGAGACATTTAGCATTTGAAGTGCGCTGAAATATTCAACTTGAGACAAAAAGGCTGAGTTGCACTAGTAGCGTAATGACAGACAGTGCTTTACATTGTCTTACACCTGTACCGTAATCAACCTGCTTCAGCATAAAACACAATAAGTTGACCTAAATTGGCTTCATATCTCACACCGATGTTGTTCTTTTCATTCTATTATCATATGTATACTTGTGACAACATGGCAGTGAAATACAGTAGAAAGTTTGCCTTGCTATTGCTTAAATTATCTCTTGTTTTTGCGCTTGTTTAAAACCGGTGAAAAGTTGGATAAAGGCCTCTTGTAAGCAAAGGTCACTCAGCCAAGAGCAAAGAGAACATTCTCCTACTTCTCATCCCATTTCTTTGAAAATGTAGTCTAGCAGTGTCTCTCACACTCCCTCTCTCTGACACACTCTCGCTGCACTGCTGTCCTCAGCATCTCCGTGGGGCGGTGACTAATTGCCCCCGTAAATCACTGTGCAGGCCATACGATCCTCCGTTTATTTTTTTCTGACAGTAATTTAGTGCTTGCTCTTTTACACACTTGTCATTGCGTGTTTTTCCTCACATTAGAGGCTGGTGGAAAAAGGACGGTAATTAACGGCACGACGCGTGCTCACCACAGCTCTTTCATCATGGTGTGATAATTGTGCTCCTTGTCTGTCACAGTTACCTCTCAGTTTCCCCTGGAACTTCCCCTGTGCTATTTGTCAACCCCCGGAAATGGGAAGGATTCTGGGGCCGTGGCTGCAATTCGACTCGCCTCGCTACCTGTTTTCGTATTTGTATTAAGACTGGGTCATTTATATTTCATAGAAAACTTGTCAAAAAATATTAGCCGTACCTTCCGCAGGAAGATAAAAGATATATGGTAAACACACCTGAGTGCTTGATAGCTGAGGAGTTTTGCAAACCCCTCCGCTTTTTATTTCCTTAGTATTTTTTTATTATTATTCCAGAAAAGAGGAGCAGCCACAGAGGAGTTGGCATGGACAGCCTAATAAACAGTCCTTGCATTCATAGTGCTGAGATGCAAAAGCCAGGGCAGTGGGAATGTGCAGAACAGCTGAGACTATAGAAAACCTATTCAATGAACTAATCTATTTACAGGGAAGCCTAGTTCACACCTCTCCTTAGGAATTGCAGTGGGATATTGCGGTGGATATGCTGTACAACTTGTCATATTCTATTTTTATCAGCTGTGGGCAGGTGATTCACTGTCTGCCTTGTTATCCTCTACTGTTCCATGTTGGAGATGCACAGTATCCATCACCCATAACCTGTACCCCAGAGGTTAAGTCATCAATAACTTTGGAGCTGAAAATATTGCAGAGGACTTGCAGGTTTGCGTAAGGTTCTTTGACTGGCTGTCTATGTCCCGCTGCACGTCCCCTTGCACCCCTTTCTTTCAACTTCTCTGGGATTCTCTCTTTTTTTAAATATCTTTATTCTCCTGTCACATACAGGGGCTAATGGGATGTGTGGTCAAGATTTCAGGATCCATCACTGGCTTGCTGAAGAATTAGCATGGGCCCCATGCATCACCTGCCAGAGCTGTCAGGCCTGCTGTCTACCGCGCTTCATTATAGGGCTGGCACTGTGCTGCCTGTCTCCCCTCTGTGCTCGCCTCTCCCCCGCCAGAAACTGAGGATGGGGGGGAAGACCCCAACACAGCCCTCAATGTCAGCCCCGGTCACCAGCCACTAAATTAGGATACACTGTTCTTTTAGAAATTAGAAAGAGAAGCGGATGGAGTGAGAACTGCTGAGGATGCTCTCAGAGGCAAGTGATTCTCCCTCCCCCCTACTTGTCCTTTCACTCCTCCCTCTCCCTGTGACATAACTGGTGTTTCCCCCCCCCCCTTTTTGTACTTAGTGTAAAAAAGTATTTAAAAACTATTAGGCTAATTAAGCAGCATTTGGCCCCTGTCACACTGCAGGAACTATTTGATTACTCATGTCCCTCTGGTTGAGAGTACAGGGTGGAGGGGGGGACTGCTCTGTTTTTTTTGGTGGCCAACTCCCTTGTGTCTCATTCACAGCTCGGACCCAGAAACACCCTCGAGAGCCATTCTTTATGTCTCCTCCTGTAGCACAGATTAGACCAGCAGTGCTAAGAAGGTCACAGTGGAAATGAAGAGAGCAAAGCAGCACTACAGCTGGGGACCCTGCCCCGGTCCTCTCCCTCTCCCTCTTATTAGCAAATCAAAGCTGCCTCTAGAAAGATTCACACTCCTCACCTGATTTTGTCCTTTTCCGCTAATCACATAGCCACTTTGCCTTGACTGACAGTTTTCTTTATAATTGGCCCATGATCTGGCAAGGATCTAATAACCAGAAAATCCCCTCTGTGGGTCCGCCAGGCTTGGGCGACCTGTCTACATGCACACACACATACATACACACAGCCTCCCCCCTCCCCCAACACCATCTGCAATAGGCCGTTGCCATGCCACACTGTTTGCGCACGACAGTGGTGAGCTAATCTCAACGTTCAATAATGGTGTGAATATTCAATGAGCAGCTCAGGCAGAGGATCCACAGTAGCAGACTCTAATTACTGTTCATTTGCCAGAGTATCAAAGCCTAATTACTGTTCATCTTAATGCTCTGGAGAGAAGGGAGGAGAGTCAAGGCAGGGTTAGACGGAGATGCCCTCAAGAGATCAGTCAGTCAGTCTTTATCCATCTCCATTGCTGTGCCTCTGCTTACAGCCACTTCATTGTCTTTGTGTGTGTTCACAAGTGCTTGTGTCTGTGTACATCCTGCATGTATTTGTGTTTTACGGAGCAAGCAAACATTCAGAATTTCTTCAAACAAACACGTTAATCAATCACAGAGACAGTTTTAGAGGAAAGAAAAGAAGGGAAGACTTGAGACGGAGGTGAAAGACGGGGTCCATAATCCCGAGTTTATTGTTGCTTTTCTCTCCTTTATCTGTTTAATGTGTTTTGGGTAAATATCAGACAAGAGGAGGGAGGGGACTGCTGTCACGGTGTCTCTGCCTTCATCAGAAGAAAGCTCACTTTTTTTTTCCCTCTCACCTAAACCTGACAGAAGCCACCACAATCACGATCTGCCACCCATTTGACAGTTTCTGTCACCAATTAGCAGCTAAATCAGCATCTTCCCAAACAAGAAAATGACACAATTTATATGTCTATTATTTAGCGCTTGTCTAAGTGCGTATCTTTCTCTTTTCATTCACACCCTAACTGACTCACATTAGAAAACAGACGACTGCAATGCAGTCGGCAGCTCGCCGGTAGCCTCAGATCTTCTTCTTTTCTGTGACGGCACAGGAGGCCCCGGCGGATGGGGAATCAACCCTGTCTTCTCCTATCAGGAAGTTTGTCCTGTGAATTTTCCGCCCCTTGCTCCACAAATTTTACAAGGCGTCGGCAACCCTTTTTAATGAGGCACACCAAGCTGTTTGCCGGCTTTCCCCATGATAGGATGTTAAATGAAAAGCTGCATGCAACATGCGCAGTTTGTTATCATTCAATCTGCTTGGGACCACAAACTGGTCATTATCCTGCCATTATTTTCCTTGATTTACAATCGTGGATGGAGGAGGTGATTGCCGAGGCTTGTTCTCCCCTCAGTGGGACGAATGAGAACCAGCTTGAAAATTTGCATTTACATGATCCGGCTGAGCAGCTTATTAGGTCTGGATATTTATTTTCCACTTAAACCCATGTTTGATTACACTTTAATAAAGGAGAGGAAAAAGCCCTGAGCTGGCTAGGACTAACAGATCCTGCCCCATGGTTTCTGTGGGATTTTATGTAATAAAATGTGAGAAAGAAAAAAAATATAGGAAACTATCTGTGGTGACTAACAACGACACAGAGGAGGATAATTTGCAGGACAAGAAAAAGAGCATGACGTGAAATTATACCAATTCCCAGAGTACAGCTAAATGGTTGTTGGAGCAGCAAAGATAATCATAAAGAGTAACAAAGAAATTTGAAAACAGCATTCAGATCACACAAAGACACTTTGAGGTGGTTACTGCTACTTTAAAAACACCAAATCCCTCTTCATGCACAAACAGCATTGTAACAACCTGAGATTTCAATTTACTTTATTAGACCTGGGAATAGAAAGACTGACTGCAAGATGATGTGACAAGAAGACATCTTGAAGAAACACACAGCCGAATGTGTACGAGTTCTCTAACATAATAACATAAACAACTAAACACGTCCTCTAACATAAAAAAACAGCTGTGAGTCCACTAATATGAATAACAACTGTATGAGTCCTTTAACATAAATAACAACTGTATGAGTCCTTTAACATAAATAACAACTGTATGAGTCTTTTAACATAAATAACAACTGTATGAGTCCTTTAACATAAATAACAACTGTATGAGTCCTTTAACATAAATAACAACTGTATGAGTCTTTTAACATAAATAACAACTGTATGAGTCCTTTAACATAAATAACAACTGTATGAGTCCTTTAACATAAATAACAACTGTATGAGTCTTTTAACATAAATAACAACTGTATGAGTCCTTTAACATAAATAACAACTGTATGAGTCCTTTAACATAAATAACAACTGTATGAGTCTTTTAACATAAATAACAACTGTATGAGTCCTTTAACATAAATAACAACTGTATGAGTCTTTTAACATAAATAACAACTGTATGAGTCCTTTAACATAAATAACAACTGTATGAGTCCTTTAACATAAATAACAACTGTATGAGTCCTTTAACATAAATAACAACTGTATGAGTCCTTTTAACATAAATAACAACTGTATGAGTCCTTTAACATAAATAACAACTGTATGAGTCCTCTAACATACAGCAAATAACAACTGTGAGTCCTTTAACATAAATAACAACTGTGAGTCCTCTAACATACAGCAAATAACAACTGTGAGTCCTCTAACATAAATAACAACTGTATGAGTCCTTTAACATAAATAACAACTGTATGAGTCCTTTAACATAAATAACAACTTTATGAGTCCTCTAACATAAATAACAACTGTGAGTCCTTTAACATAAATAACAACTGTATGAGTCCTTTAACATAAATAACAACTGTATGAGTCCTTTAACATAAATAACAACTGTATGAGTCCTTTAACATAAATAACAACTGTATGAGTCCTTTAACATAAATAACAACTGTATGAGTCCTTTAACATAAATAACAACTGTATGAGTCCTTTAACATAAATAACAACTGTATGAGTCCTTTAACATAAATAACAACTGTATGAGTCCTTTAACATAAATAACAACTGTATGAGTCCTTTAACATAAATAACAACTGTATGAGTCCTTTAACATAAATAACAACTGTATGAGTCCTTTAACATGAATAACAACTGTATGAGTCCTTTAAAGCTGCACTGACATCATGTTTTAACTATGCATCATTTTGCACTACATATATATATTTTATCATTGAACTATGTTCGTTTTTTGCTAAATAAATTATAAATATATTAAAATTCCATTACAAGTTATGGTAATTTTGTCGCTGGGACACGCCCACTGAAATCCGAGAACTTCGCGATAAGTCACGTCACGTGACTTATTCATCTCCTTACATCACGTGCTGCTCGTTGCGCACCTTGTAAACAACATGGCGGCCGATACAGAACCGGACGAATTTAGCAATCTGTGAAGAATTGAGCGATTTTTAGTCAGTTTGGGAAGCCAAAGTTATTTCAGGGGGTTAAACAATAAACAGCATGTTCTAATTTATGTCTGCAGCCGTATTTAATGAAGCCTTACCAACGAGGAAGCAGCAGGTGGCAAGCCGCGACTTTACTTGACTTGTGAGGACCGAGGAGACGTGACCAGTTCACGTCGTCCACAGAGCACAGAGTGGTACTGCTTTAATTAATCTATCTATCTAATAATTATTCAACATTACTTATAGTTTAAAAAAGATGAGTCCCTTTGAAGCATCTGTTTTATTTTTTATGTTTATTCTAACGTTATGTGCAAGTTTCACTGCACTGAATCTTTACATCAAAAACGAAATTTCACTCAAATTCTGTCTAAATAACATCACTACATTTTCATTTCTGGATCATCATGGTGTGCAGTGGTTTCAGCTGTAATAATCAAAATAAAACAATATTTGATATTCACCCTATTATAAGTGTAATCATAAATATTTGCTAATTTAAGCTTGTTCGACCTTTTCAGCCACAGTTTTTTTTTGTTGCATATTTAGATAATGTTATCAAGATTTTTGTGAAAATTTCTGCTACTTTGAGCAGCCACCCTGCTTGTGAGTGCTTGTCTTTGAAGTTGTCATCCTTCTTTGTGGTTCCAGCAGTGAACGGTGCTGAGCTATGATGACCAGTCTGAAGAGTGGACCGCTACGCTTGCAGCCAGCCAGAGCACGCTGGTGTAGGGATGGGAAAACGCTGCAGCTGAGCAGGTGACATTATGTCAGACAACATCCATCCATCCATCATGGTTACATCCATCCACCCACCCATGCATCCATCCATCCATCCATGCATACATCCATGCATCCACACCCACCCATCCATCATCCACCCATCCATGCATACATGTTTTTTCTATTTTAAATTTATTAATAAAAACATAAATTCAGAAATATATGACTCTGTCCAAAATCAACTAAAACATTTTTATTTTTCCAGGTGTATCTGTACAAATTGCCAATGACCAGAGGTGATTGAAGGACTTCGTCGAAAGGTGAAGATTTCAGATGCGTTACCCAGTGGTATACAGCTTTCAGACATGCTGTCTGGATGTTGTTCTAAGAATAGCAAACAACAATTAAAAAAACGTATGATTGTATTATGACGTCATGTTGACTGTATTAGTAAAAGTAGTTTGTGATAATAAATTTGCTAATACATTTGATTTCATTTCATTATTTAAACAAAAAAAATTTAAGCAAAGAAAAAAAGTCCAAGTTCTGCCCTGCCCTTGCAGCTGGTTTATTTGGTTCAGGTTATTCCACCGCCGGAAGGAGCCATGATGAGTTCCCGGCGTCTATGCGACGGTAAGGATGAGAGACGAGATCTTAACGGTTCCGAACACCTCTGGGACCAGAATGGTTCTGTTCGGGACTAGAGGGTCCAGACAAAAAGATAAATCTAGGCCCCCAAAAAGCTGAAAAGTATCTGAAAAAGAAGAACCAAAAGTAAGTGATAGGAATTGAAATGAGCTTTATAAAAACTGGAATAGATGGTGAATAGATGGATGGATGCATGGATGTATGCATGGATGGGTGGATGGATGGATGCATGGATGGATGGATGTATGCATGGATGGGTGGATGGATGTTGTCTGACATAATGTCACCTGCTCAGCTGCAGCGTTTTCCCATCCCTACACCAGCGTGCTCTGGCTGGCTGCAAGCGTAGCGGTCCACTCTTCAGACTGGTCATCATAGCTCAGCACCGTTCACTGCAGGAAGGATGACAACTTCAAAGACAAGCACTCACAAGCAGGGTGGCTGCTCAAAGTAGCAGAAATTTTCACAAAAATCTTGATAACATTATCTAAATATGCAACAAAAAAAAACTGGCTGAAAAGGTCTACAAGCTTAAATTAGCAAATATTTATGATTACACTTATAATAGGGTGAATATCAAATATTGTTTTATTTTGATTATTACAGCTGAAACCACTGCACACCATGATGATCCAGAAATGAAAATGTAGTGATGTTATTTAGACAGAATTTGAGTGAAATTTCGTTTTTGATGTAAAGATTCAGTGCAGTGAAACTTGCACATAACGTTAGAATAAACATAAAAAATAAAACAGATGCTTCAAAGGGACTCATCTTTTTTAAACTATAAGTAATGTTGAATAATTATTAGATAGATAGATTAATTAAAGCAGTACCACTCTGTGCTCTGTGGACGACGTGAACTGGTCACATCTCCTCGGTCCTCACAAGTCAAGTAAAGTCGCGGCTTGCCACCTGCTGCTTCCTCGTTGGTAATTCTTCATTAAATACGGCTGCAGACATAAATTAGAACATGCTGTTTATTGTTTAACCCCCTGAAATAACTTTGGCTTCCCAAACTGACTAAAAATCGCTCAATTCTTCACAGATTGCTAAATTCGTCCGGTTCTGTATCGGCCGCCATGTTGTTTACAAGGTGCGCAACGAGCAGCACGTGATGTAAGGAGATGAATAAGTCACGTGACGTGACTTATCGCGAAGTTCTCGGATTTCAGTGGGCGTGTCCCAGCGACAAAATTACCATAACTTGTAATGGAATTTTAATATATTTATAATTTATTTTGCAAAAAACGAACATAGTTCAATGATAAAATATATATATGTAGTGCAAAATGATGCATAGTTAAAACATGATGTCAGTGCAGCTTTAACATACAGTAAATAACAACTGTGATAATAACAACTATATGAGTCCTCTAACATACAGTAAATAACAACTGTGAGTCCTCTAACATAAATAACAACTGTACGAGTCCTCTAACATAAATAACAACTGTACGAGTCCTCTAACATACAGTAAATAACAACTGTGAGTCCTCTAACATAAATAACAACTGTACGAGTCCTCTAACATAAATAACTACTTTATGAGTCCTCTAACATACAGTAAATAACAACTGTGAGTCCTCTAACATAAATAACAACTGTATGAGTCCTCTAACATAAATAACAACTGTATGAGTCCTCTAACATAAATAACAACTGTACGAGTCCTCTAACATAAATAACTACTTTATGAGTCCTCTAACATACAGTAAATAACAACTGTGAGTCCTCTAACATAAATAACAACTGTATGAGTCCTCTAACATAAATAACAACTGTATGAGTCCTCTAACATAAATAACAACTGTACGAGTCCTCTAACATAAATAACAACTTTATGAGATCTCTAACATAAATAACAACTTTATGAGATATCTAACATAAATAAGAACTTTATGAGCTCTCTAACATACAGTAATTAACAACATATTATGGAGCTTTTGCACAAAGTCAGTAAAAGGGACATTTGTTTTATTTGTTTTGAATATAGATTGTGATTCAAACACGCCTCATACACATGAATGCTGCCCATGTGTTTTTTTCTCCACACCACTATTTTTCTTAAAACATTTTCAATTTATTTAATTTAATTTAATCTGATCCAATGTCATTTAAATGTAAGGAAATACTAACATAATGAATTTCAGTCTCTTTTCATTTAAGTGTTTTTCTGCCCTTTCAGTTCCATTTTTATATAATATAATGCAACTGGGAGTGGTGGCACAGAGGTTAGAGAAGGTGGGCCTGTGATCAGAAGATCACTGGATCAACTCCTGCTGCCGACAACATCCAAATGTGAGTGGGATAGGTGAAACACCCACAGCTGCCTTCATCCTCATTTGCCCCACTCTGGTCCCTTGAGCAAGGCCCTCATCCTCCAACATCTGCTCCCCCAGGCACCCAAGATGGCAGATCTCTGCTCCACACAGAGGGTTGTGGTAGCTCGGTGGTCTGTGGTTGTGTCAGGAAGGACA
>JBBPBX010031790.1:18459-34293 GCA_038048925.1 Garcialebias charrua | reverse complement strand
TGCTGACTATGATAGACCGGACCACCAGGTGGCCTGAGGTGGTTCCTTTGACATCCACGACATCTGCAGTGGTGGCCCGGGCATTTTTGTCTACCTGGGTGGCGCGTTTTGGCCCCCCTTCAGACATTACATCAGACCGGGGCCCGCAGTTTGTTTCTGAACTTTGGTCTACCATGGCCAAGAGTCTGGGGACTAACGTTCACAGGACCACCGCTTACAACCCCCAAGCTAATGGTTTGTGTGAACGGTTTCACAGATCATTGAAAGCTGCACTGCGTGCTGCATTGACCGGTGACAACTGGATTGACCGTCTTCCCTGGGTTTTGTTGGGTTTACGTACCGCAACCAAAGAGGACCTGAGCTCTTCCCCGGCTGAACTGGTTTTCGGTCAACCTGTGCGCGTCCCCGGTGAGTTTTTACCTGAGGTACCCTCACCACAGTTTGCTCCACCGTTGCTCCATTTTTCACCTCAGGAGGCCCCTTTTCGTGTCCCCGGCCCGGTACACCATTGTTTACCGCAGTCATTTGTCCCTAAGAGTCTGGAGTCCTCTAAATTTGTTTTTGTCAAACACAATGCACACAGAACACCACTACAGCCTTTGTATGATGGACCGTTTCGGGTTCTTCAACCAGGTCCAAAACATTTCCTTTTAGATTTAGGGGGTCGTACTGAGACTGTCTGTATCGATAGGCTTAAACCAGCTCATGTTATGTCAGATGATCAGGTTGTTACGGCCCAGGCTCCTCGCAGGGGCAGACCTCCATCCACATTGTTAACGGACTGCTGTCCCCCTGCCAGAGACTCTCAACGTCCATTGGAGCCCGAATCTTCTGCAGGCCCTCCTCGGAGCCCTCCGCTTCATCAGACTGGTTCTGCAGGGCCCAGGTTCAGCCGTTCTGGTCGGTTAATCAAACCTAAAATGCGGGACTAGTGATGGACCTTACTGGGTGTTCTGGGGGGGCGTGTGTGGTGGACCACTAGGGGGCTCTACTCACACCCAGTGGACCGAATGTGTTACAGGATGCTTTTATTGTGAAAGGTCCAGAGGACCGGATGTTGTGTTGGTATATAAGGCGGTGTTGGGTGGTTTTCCCGCCAGTTTGTAGTAGGAGTTGATTAAAGTGAAGAACTGCATTCCGTCTCCTGTGTCGTCTCTTCACCACCTCCTACAGTTTAACAATTCAACTTTGACAATTTTCTTAAAGACAGAAATTGATTTACCGGTAGCTTCCTTAAATACTGACATTAAATTATTCCACAATCTTACGCCTTGTATTACGGTAGTTCTTCCCTTCAAATGTGTTCTGAACTGTGGTTTAACAAACACATCTTTACCCTTAAGATTGTAGCAGCTTGTTCTTTTCACAAAAAACCTTTGAATATTTGATGGTAGTATATTATTATGAGCTCTATACATAAGTAACAAAATGTTGTAATCGACCAAATCATAGAATTTCAGTAGCTTCATTTGAGAAAATAATACACCAGAAGGGTGACAATAATGTTTTCTTGTTATAATTCTCACAATCTTTTTTTGCATAATAAAAATAGGCATTGTGTTGCTATTGCATGCTTTTCCCCATACACTTACACAATAAATCAAATGTGGCACAATCAATGAATTATATAACAGATACAAAGATTTATCATTTAGTAGATATCAAACTCTGTAAAATACTGCAATTGATTTAGATATTTTTGTTTTAACTAAATTTATATGTTGTTTCCATGATAGATTATCATCAATAATAACACCCAAGAATTTTACCTCATTGACTCTGCGTATTTCTGAGTCATCGATAAAAAATGGAATGTCAATTGATTTATTTTTATTGCTAAATATCATGTAGTATGTTTTATCCAAATTTAATGATAATTTGTTGAGTCTAAACCAGTTTTGGATCTTTACAAACTCCTTCATTAATAAATCCATTAATTGTTCAATAGTATTACCAGAACAAAAAAAAGTTGTGTCGTCTGCAAACAAAACGCAGTTGATGACCCCAGACACTTTAACCAGATCGTTAATATATAAAATGAAAAGTTTCTGACTTTTTATTAATTTTAATTTTATTATTTACTAATTATATTCGGAGGTTTTTCACAGTGCAGTAATCATATGGCATTTATTGTCATTAATTCTTACTAGAAGTGTTAAGGCCTCAAGATAAACATATTTAGTATAAAAGGTGAACATTATTCTATTTCCTTATTCTAGTTTTCTTTTTCCATTCTATAGTTTTTCTCTTTTGTAACAACAAGCTGTGAGTCACGTACACACAGGACTTAATGAGTGCCAGTATGTTCCTCATGCCACCTTATATAATTTCTATTTTTAGCTTTAAGATAATTAGTGGGTGTGTACAGGAAACAAGTAATTTACCGTATGTTCAGCAGGTAATCTTGTAGGCTTTGATTGTTACTACTGTACTGGTATTTAGTTTAAAACAACAATGAGCTGGCTGTGGGTTCTGTGGCAAACATGAATAATTAGTATCCTCAGTTTGGAAATACTATTTGTGGATTAATTTTGATCAGAAGGCAGCTCTGAGCAGTTCACATGGATGATAATTTACAAAGATTTGCATTATTATCAGTTTCACATTACACAGTTGATGGAGAATTATATTATTATTTGAAAGCACAAATAGCAAATAAAGCAATGACTTGCAACCCTTTTAGTGCAGCTCTTTATAACAGTCTACTGCAAAACTGATGCTGATGGAAAGATTTACTGTATAAAGTAATGATCACATGAACCACTATGAAAGTGTTGAGCTCTCAGTTGCTTTAATACTTTAGTGATCCACTTGATCTTGCTCAGACTAGCTCTTGTCTTGTAAACATACTAATGAATTGAACTCTTCTTCAAAATGTGGGGACGAGTCCAAAAAAGTGTCTAAGGGGTATTCACATGGGGACCACAAGTTAAAGACTTCTCAGAATGTGGCACAGTACATTAACATTCCATTGGAACATTAAAAACACTTTTGAGTGATAGATCACAGTGTTTAACCTCAGAAGGGCACTATGAAACAGATTAATAGGGGTGGTATTGCTATTAAAATATCTGAAATACACCTGAAACATTTAGTACTAAAATTATTTCTGAAATTTTACTCTGGTCTGATTGAAATAAGGCGATACATGCAATTTTATTGTGTAAAGACCTTAATCAACATTTCAACAATTTTAAATCTGTTTTCTTTATTGAACAACTCTGTTAAATGAGTGCATGAATGCTCCATCACTGCAACATGTCTGAAATGATTTACTGCAAATATTGTCTGAAACATCCATCCATCCATCCATCCATCCATCCATCCATCCATCCATCCATCCATCATCTTTACTCACTTTTTCCTTTCTAGGTCATGGGGGTCACTGGTGCCCATATCAGCAGTCACTGTGAGAGGTGGCGGACACCCTGGACAGGTCTCCAGTCCATCACTGGCCACATAGAGACAAACGAGACAAACAACCATTCACTCTCTTACTCACACCTAGGGACAATTTAGAGTTACCAATTAGCTGAGAGGCAGCAGTTCTACTAATTGTGCCACCGTGAAACAGCAGCTACCAAATACAATAAGCGAATAAGGTTTAGTGCAGTGAGCACGAATGCATGAAATTAACGTGACTGGGTCAAAAGCAAACTCCACAAGAACCTTTCATTCCAGTTTTTTGTCTCTATTTTTCATTATCATTATGTAAACTAAACAGGAGAAAATTCTTGATGGTGATGTGTGGCATATTTATTTAAAGAGCTATTACAAGGATAATAATAAATTATCCTAACAGTTCTTATTTTTTATTTCTTCTTTAGGTCATTACTAGAAAAAAACAAGAATTGCACAGAAGAAGAAAAGACAAAAATACTTTTGATCTGTCAAGAAATATGACCACTGGCACTTTTTAGACATACAGTACTTTGCACTTTTATTCTCTTAGTAGGTACCGATAATCCTTTTCACTGTGATGTAAGTTGTGGATGAACAAAGCTTGCCTTTACATGTCACTTTGGTTTTATTTTTAACAGCATGCATGAATATGTTTAATATCCTAACAAAAACACCCACTTTAAACTTTGTTTAATCTCTGCTGGCAACATCTTTATCCCTGAAGGCAGCCATGATGATAGGGTGCTGTCCTTTCTGTCTTTGATGGAAAAATTATGTTCTTTTTTTTTTACTTTAACAGACCTAAACTGTCCAGTAGTAGTGACAAATAGAAATAATGAAACACCATTCAACAAGTCACCTTTTCCTGTTGTTTTAAATCTGTCTCCTAAAATACTGTGGCAAGCAGAGTCTAATCATTGATTTATCATCCATTTACGACAATCAGTTTTCAAACAGAGACAGGGCCACTTCATCTCTAGACTCCATCCTCCTCCTCATCATCATCATCATTATCATATATTTGTCAGCATATGCTGCGTACTTGGTTTCAAAAATGCATGTCACTTGTGCTTCAGAGTCTGACTCAGGTGTCCAGACTTTTGGCACATTTGTCTTTTCTGAAATAAATTGCATTACATTTATGTGTGTGTCACCTTAAACTGTGGAAACAGCCTCAAAACTTTAAACTACATTCTTATACATTTTTATTATTTTTGCATTCTTGATTTCTTTCCATCCTCAGCTTTAAGATACAGTTTCTGCACAAGCTAAAGACTTCACAAAACTCAATGATGTTTCAATGAGAAAACCTCAACGTTTGCCTCTCCTTGTCTCTAAGGACGTTAGACTTTCTAAGTATTTTTTACTTTTCGATTTACAAATAACTCATAAAAACTTTGCTTACATCGTGTTTTTTTAATTCACTCCAGTTTAAAAGTTATGAGATTGGACAAAGTCAGTCGAGTTAATCTTTTTATTTTTTATATTTTTTGCGGCTATTTTTCTCACGTGAACTAATCTCACATATAAAAAGAAACTGACAAGACAAAATGCCTCCATACTGAAACACAGTCAACAAAAAGGCCTACTAAATAAATAAATAAATCAAGCAAATTCCCATCTGCTTTTGTGGAATTGTTATAAAAACTACTTCCAGTAAACAAGAATTTATCTTTTAACATCCTGATTAGCTGGTAAATATTCCAGCAAATGCAGTCAATCAGGATCAACGTTATTTGCATCTTTACAGCAATAAGGAAGAGGCAAGACAAAATTGTATAGGAATGTGAACTTCACCCACACAAAAACTGCCACATCCAGTCAACACCAGGAGGTTAGATTAGTCGAGATTAGATTTTATTTTGTCTCTTGCACATTTCCAGAGCAGTGTTTTTATTCTTATAAGCGTATGCATCTGAGACAGTTTCTCTCACATAAATATGGTGTCTACAAATACATAAATACACAAACACTGGAAAAAATCTTTCAAATATTATAATTCATCATCATCATGGACAAAAATTATATCTTGGGTTTAAGATTCTTACCATAGATGAGACTCTCGTCTCGTCATGTTATCACAAGACGACGGGTTAGTTTTCTTTAATGGTACACAACACACAAATGTGTTATTTATGATTTATGTTATGTTTCTGTATGGAGGATAAGACGATGGTCCAAAATAAACCAGTAGATGAAATGCCAAATTAATGGGTGTCTGTCTGACGTTAAACATTAGCTTTAAAACCACCATAAACAAATGTTGATCCATTATGAATGTGAGTTGAATATGTTTATGAACATCTAAACAACTTCGCGACATGTATACAGGGATATGGAAAACTCAGCCCAGTTGCAGGTCAGGTTTTTACTGTAAAAGTGTAATTTATGTAAACTTTTGAAAACTAAATGGATTAAAAAAAGTGTCTTTGTAGACCTACCTACCTGGAGAAAACCCACTCCTGCACAGAGAGAACATACAAATTCAATGCCCCCCCCGCCATGATTTGATCTGGCAACCTTCTCGCTGAGAGGCAACAACTCTACCAATTGTGCCACCGCAGACATGGCACCGTTGTTCCTACATAAAATTCCTCAGGGAGTCTCAGGGGCATCTTTGCACAGCTTGCATCTTGGGTCTTGTCTAGTATGGTGGACCACCTCCTCTATATCTTGTGCCGAGGGCCTGCTCTTGCGCTGTTCTTCAGTCCAACCCTCTCTAGCCACTGGATTTATTGAAATCAACCACTTCTTCAATCTGCTGGTGGTACATGTGCAGGAGCTTATCTTTCCATGATTGTTCCTTTTGTTCTTCCTCTTGACATTGGATTTCTGCTGCTGTAGTCAAGTCAAGGATCACTATAGCTTATTGGTCTCTGTGATGGTGTCTGTAGGGATATTTAGCAGTGCTTCATTCACATCTTCTTGGTAATTTTCAGCTGGTACTTTGTCACTTGGTAAGGGGTGCAGGCTATAGGTGTCTAGCTTGGAAAAAAAATCTTCATTCTCAGGTCAACTACCCCTGTATTCAGTTACGCATGGCTTTTCCATGGGGCTTGATCCACTAATATGATGAAACCATGTGAGATTCCATCATCCCCACCATATGGCAATGCAGCAAAGAGCTATGGCTTCCCATTCCCATTCATCTTTGTTGTACTATGTCAATCTCTATGATAGCACATTTCTTACTCGTGTGTTGGAACACTGAGACCAAAATGCCTACAGTATGCTGGAATGAAAGACTAAATACAGGCAGTAAAAATATCTTTGTTTCCCTCCTCTTTTTAAATTTGAAGTGCTGCTACATTGCTCATAAAACTTGTTGTTTACATTACTTGATTGTAAACAAATAGATAAAATAATTCATCCTATCAAAAAATGTATATATAGCTTACTGTATAAAGAGATAAGTATCTTGTCATGCTGATGACACATGGGTGTTTCCTTGACATTGAAGATTTGGAGAAGGAACAAGGAACCAGAAAATCAACCCATTAAAGATTGAAATTCCAGACATATTATGTGACGTGACATGCTGAGATGTATAAAAGAAAAAGGGACCAGCAGTAACTTATTGCAGCAGCTGGAAGACAAACTGGAAGAAGAAAGTCATTGAAGGATTCAAGTTTTACCTACAGGTGACTTTTTTAATTTTTAAAACTTAGTACAGTATACCAGTATTAAATACCACAAACAGTTTTATCTAAGATTAGACTGAAAACGTTTCTCTAAGATATTTGCTTATTTAAAATTTTTTATTTTACAGGGATGCATTTGTATCTGGGTCTGCTGGCCGTGGGTCTTACCCTATGCCAGATGACCGGTGAGTACTTACAATATTATTTATTTAGCTGTGTGGTTACTCAATTTTTATTTCAATGCATATGATCCAACTCAAAGTTTAGTAATGGTGTAGCATTAATATACTGTATATATATATTTTTTTATATTTTTTTTTTTTATTTATCAACTGTTAACCTCTAAATACTGTCTAACCCCTTTACCTTCAGAGGCCAACTTGAGCCAAAGTTTTATTCAAAAGTGTGTGAACGAAGCTAAAGCCAATGTGGATGCAATTTACACTTACTCCCGACAAAAGTGAGTGTAGAAAACTTTTTTTTTGCTCATGATAGTGAAGGCAATTGTTGTAAATCAGTGTATTCATGAGTCTGACCTCTCCACAAACAGGAGCATTGACCGAGTGAAGAGAGACACAGTAACACCTGCAGACGTCCTGAGGCTCCTGAAGCAGCCTAAAGGTCCGTCCCGTGGATTGGTGCGTGCAGCTGACTATATGGACAACACCCTTCAGCTGATCAAAAGGTCCCTGGTAAAACGTGCCAAACGTTCCATTAATGCTACAGGTCTGTATTCATTATTATTTTCGGTTTTGTTCAAAAGGTCAGAGCCACAGCTAATTCTGGTTCCTGTCTTGTGTTCCTTAGATCTGATCTCGAATGATGACCTGCAAGTGATAGCCAGACTGACAGGCTGCTCTGCACAAACAAAAAA
The DNA here is from genome assembly GCA_038048925.1 of Garcialebias charrua. Lineage (NCBI taxonomy): Eukaryota > Metazoa > Chordata > Actinopteri > Cyprinodontiformes > Rivulidae > Garcialebias > Garcialebias charrua. The sequence goes on along the minus strand of JBBPBX010031790.1, from coordinate 26,376 downwards.
AGTAGTTTGTGACAATATTACCAACTCAGATGTGTACCGGACTGCAAACGGTGTCTGCAACAACAAGTGAGGCAACATTTTACCAAAAAAAAAGTTTTATTAATTAAATAGAATAGTTGGTTTCTGATTTAATCTGATTCTACACTTGACTCTAGACAATTGTATTTTTTGAAGGACTATTCACCAGTTTATAAAGCACATAAAAAGGCGTAATAGTGTTTTTTTTTACCCTGTTCATTTAGGGAACATCCCCGATGGGGCGCCTCTAACATCCCTTTTGCCCGCTGGCTGCCGGCTGAGTATGAAGATGGAATCTCTCTTCCTAAAGGCTGGACTGATGGGAAGAAAATCAACGAATTCATCCTTCCCCTGGTATAATCTTCTGATAGCCTTTCATTTTGACACATCAGCACATTGACACAGCAACACCTGTACTCATTGTCTCAATATTGTCCTCAGGTAAGGGAAGTGTCCAACCGTATCCTGACAACAGCTAATGAGGATGTGAAAGGCGACCCCATTTACACCTTCCTGGTGACAATCTTTGGTCAGTGGACGGACCACGACCTGACTTTCACCCCTCATTCTCCAGCCATCAAATCATTTAATGATAACATTAACTGTGATGAGACCTGCGCCAACACAGAGCCTTGCTACTCCATCAAGGTCAGTGGTTTTAACATTTCAACGTCACTTTCTAACTAACTACATGAAAGACAAATATTTGAAATATACACAAACACCTGGAAAGCTGAGCATCTCTCGCTTTGAACAGTTCCCCGAGAATGAAACCCGCAATCACACAGAGGAGTGCATGCCCTTCTTCCGCTCTTCTCCAACTTGTGGTTCTGGCAACACAGGCTACATCTTTGGCTCCAGCACCACCCGCCAACAGTTGAACACGCTCACAGCCTTCCTTGATGTGGGTCAGGTTTATGGAGCTGACGACAGTAAGGCTCAACTGCTTCGGGACAATCGTACAAACAAGGGCCTGTTGAAGGTCAATGAAAACTATACTGACAATGGCCGTGAGCTTTTGCCCTTCATCACCATGGGGGCCGCCAACATGTGTGCTACCCGACGCAAGATCACTAATGATACAACTGCTCAAGAGGTGCCGTGCTTTGTTGCTGGTGAGATAACAAAATAAACCCATTTTGTAAACCCAAAAAAAAAAAAAAAATTCAGGCTTCCTTAAGCTGATAACATATTCCCATGCCTCTTAATTCCAATTCGCCATGAAGGTGATGATCGTGTCGATGAGAACATTGGACTGACTTCTTTACACACTCTGCTGATGAGAGAGCACAACCGTCTAGCCCGAGCCCTGGCTCAGCTCAACCCACACTGGGATGGAGAAAAACTCTACCAGGAAGCACGCAAGATCATGGGAGGGTACCACCAGGTAAGAGACATGAAAAGCACAAACCCTGAGACAAAGGTTTGAAAACATGGAGGCAATGGGATATGTTAGCAAACTCTGATATATTCAGTCTGTTAAACCAGTTTCTCTTTTGTATTTGAGGTTATCACCTTCAGAGACTGGCTCCGCCAAATTGTTGGGCCAAAGGCCATGGCTGAGAAGCTGTCTACCTACCCAGGTTATGATGAAAATGTGGACTCCGGCATTGCCAACATTTTTGCTACAGCTGCCTTCCGTTTTGCCCATGGGATGATTCAACCCTTCATCTTTCGTCTTGATGAGAATTACAACAATCATTCTACTTACCCCACACAGCTCATCCACAAATCCATGTTTACACCATGGAGGGTCATCTTTGAGGGTAAGACAATGAACTTCCTAACCCATCGTGAATCAGTGACTAAAACCATCAAGTCTAACTGGTTCCATGCGGTCTGCAGGTGGGATAGACCCAATCCTGAGGGGCTTGGTGGGTTCCCAGGCTAAGCTGAACACCCAGGATCATATACTGTCTGATGAGCTGAGGGACAGGCTGTTTAAGTTCTCCATGAAGTTGGCATTGGATTTGGGATCACTGAACATGCAAAGAGGCAGAGACCATGCACTCCCTGGTATTTATTTGTTTTTGTTGATATAAGTCTGAATTGCCTGATGCATATATAATACAGTATAAACCATGGTAGGTTGTGCATCACCCTAAATTCTTTGTTGGCCTCTTTTAGGCTACGGCAACTGGCGTAAGTTCTGTAACCTGACTCAGCCAAAGAATCTGAGTGAGTTGGCCACGGTGATGAACAACACAATGTTGGCCGAGAAATTGCTGAATCTGTATGGCACACCTGACAACATTGATCCATGGCTGGGGGGAATGGCTGAGCCGTTTGTCGATGAAGGAAAAGTGGGACCGCTGTTTGCCTGCCTTATTTCCAACCAGTTCCAAAAGATCCGCCAAGGAGACCGGTGAGCAGAATTTTTTTTTTTACAAAACTATATTAAAGATCTGGGGATAGTCATGCTTGGTGTTATTTTACATTCAGAGATATAAAACTAAAATACAGTGTTTTTTTTTAGCTTTTGGTGGGAGAATCACGGTGTCTTCACTGAAGCTCAGAAGGCATCACTGAGGGATACATCACTGGCTCGTATCATTTGTGACAACACTGGCATCACCGAGGTACCTAAAGACCCCTTCCTCTATCAGCCTCGTGATTCTGGTTACGCCCGGTGTGTCAACATTCCTGCATTTGATCTCAGCCCGTGGAAGGAGAACGGTAAGTTCATGTTGATATTTTCAGCCAGTAGGGGGTCCCTGGTGTATAAGTCTAAATTTGTTCCCCTCATCTTTCATTTTAATTTTGCGACCAGCATCTGTTGAATTTCCAGCACCAACATTTACATAAGCTGTTTAATGTAATACTTAAAAAAATATGGATCTAACTTGTGTAAAAATTAGAGTTCTTAAAAAGCTGTGCATTTCTTTTAATTTGCTCTAGGACAAGGTCCACCTGGGCCCCCAGGACCACAAGGTAAGTTTCTTCCTCTTATATCTTTATACTTTCTTTTTTACTGAAGTATAAACATTATTAATGTTGCAGTATAATTTAACATTTTGTAAGTGCAATGTTCATGAGCATAAGTGTGTTTATGCGCTTTTGCACACAGGACCACCAGGAAAACAAGGACCTCCAGGCCCTCCCGGCCCCCCTGGCATGGAAGAGAAAGCTGCCTTCTTTGTACGTCTCGGCAGTGGCTTCCCTAAAGCTGTACATGTTAGCCCCATCCCCTTCAAAGATGTCATCTACAATGGGCAGAACAACTACAACACTACGACTGGCCACTTCACCTGCGAGCACCCAGGGGTGTATGAGTTTGAGTTCCACTGCACAATCCACAAAGAAGATGCCAGCATTGATCTGCTGCGTAATGGGAAGATGATTCTGCACTCGTTCACCACCAAGCAGAGTGGATACGTCACAGCCACCGGCAGCACCTTCATCAAGCTTGAGAAGGGAGACAGAGTCGGGCTGGTGGCCAATAATTGTGCCAATGGACTGACGAAGGACAGCTTCTTCTCTGGTCATCTGCTGTTCACTGAGTAGGAGGGGGCTCCTACAGTTTACCAGATGTTAAAATGAAACATCAAACTGAAGTCATAAAATGCCCTTTGATAAATTATTTGTTTTATTGTGAAAAGTTCTGACAAATCTGTGTTTTTGATAGTCAGTTTCAAATAGTTGTTTTTCATGAAGGAATATGCATAATACACTGATACTCCACCTATAAAATAGGTAACTGTTGGGACCAGTTTATGATTAAGACCAGCTTAACTGCTAAACAAACATGACTTGTTACCTTTTAGTAATAACTTTGCTTGTTAAACCTCTAAATGTGATTGTAAATGTTGGCAGATGAATGTAAAGTATTAAAGTAACTTTTGAAAATGGATATGAGAGCTTTGGTTTTTAAGAAATATTGTGAGCAGCACTTCATATATGTCATGAGTTTATGTATGCATACTGTATATGTGTACTGTACATGTATACGTATATACAGTACTGTATATCTGGGGAGTTGAACCGGCGACCTTCTGATCACAGTCCCACCTTGTCAGCAAGTACTCCAGCCAGTTGTTCCCTTAGGCCTTTAGAAGTCTGGGAAGAGCTCCATCAGGTTCCCCAGTCTTGTGGGCAGGGCCGGATCTATAATACGGGCACACCGGGCGGGTGCCCAGGGGCCCGACAGCTCAAGGGGGCCCTCTGCTGGCCAGGAGTGAGCAGTTCAGCCTGGCAGAAATTTTTTATTTTTTATTTTATTTTTTTATTGTCGCTAGACGTAGATAAAACAAGGCTTTGTCCTCAATTTTCCTTATTATCCAACCCAAATAAAATAAAAAGTTGTTTTTCAAAAACAACTCATAAGTGTCTTTTAGTTTGTTGACATGACGTGTATGATTGGGAGCAGACGGCAATGCACACACTCAGTCCGGTTGGTGGCGGTAATGTGCTTAAAATAAGTTCGCCAACCGCCAATAAACAATAGAAGAAGAAGAAGCTCTGTGACCAATGAGCTGACAGCCCTTTTACACACGTGATTGAAACTACAGAATCCGGCTCATCTCATTGGTCCAGTCTTGGCAGTTCACGGAAGACACGGCAGCTACGAGGCCGCCAGACGAAGCATTGTTTCCGAGATAAATCCGTCCGAAGGTCCCCCGGCGCGCGCCGGAGCTCAACTGAGAACCAGGCCGGCCATGCTGCTTTGAAGCCCCACCAAGAGGCTCCCTGCCTGGGTACACGATCCAGAACGGCCCCCGGCGCGCGCGCGCCGGAGCTCAACTGAGAACCAGGCCGGCCATGCTGCTTTGAAGCCCCACCAAGAGGCTCCCTGCCTGGGTACATGATCCAGAACGGCCCCCGGCGCGCGCCGGAGCTCCGGCGCTCTGGACCACCAGAACCATGCACCAGGGCAGAAACTTCGTGCTGGACATGGGCACAGGAGAAAGCAGGTAAAGATAATGGATGGACGGACGGATAATAAATGTAACAAAACCAGGAGAACCCTTGAAGAAGAAGTGGAGAAGATCACTGAAAGTCTTCACCTGGTTGGCAGGTAAAAATTCAATAATTTCCAGTGTAGTTGTGAACCATGTTTAATTATTGATAGTTATAAACAAAAGTGTACAACTGACACGTACAAATAAGTACATAATTGTGAATTTAAGAGATTGCTAAAAGTGATTTTTTTTGAAGGAATATGAAAAATAACATAAGAATTTATTTGAGTTGTTTAAGATGATGTAATCTTACATTTGGTGATGCAATTAATTTTGTTCTTTGATAAATCATTGTTGTGAGTTTATTTGGGTAAAAAAGGGGCAGAGATTATAAGATTATTCTTCATCTGCTGCCTTTCATTTTATTTTGAATGTATGTTTTTTATTTTTTATTGAGTTGTTGACTTTGTTTTAGTGAAATGAATGAATTTTAATAAATAAAATAAAAATAAATACATTTACTTTACACTATGCAAACATACAACCTTGTCCATCTTTAAAAAAATCACAGTTCATATAGGTAATTAATAAATACATTTCAAAATGTAGTTTACATACTACAATGCTAAATTTATAAATATAAACAATACACGTTTTTCCATTTATTTATCACTACATAACCTAGGCTATGTGTCACTAATGAATTTTTTAACACCTTTTGGCAGGCTAAACATGTATGGATGAGCTGTATGAGGAATGTGTGACTGCAAACAGCCTGAGGTGAGGTGGTCTCACCTCAGGAGAAAGAAAGGTGGCAGTCCCAGGGAACAGCAGAGAAGTGGATGCAGCTGACCTCCCCAACAGAACACCTGAACTCACACCTGGCCTCAAATGCTCCCCATCATTCATGGTTGAGTTCCATGTGATCCAGGTTTGAACTTGAGAAAAACATCATACAGACTGTCTACCTACACTTCAATCAAAGTAAGGGAATTCTTTTTCTTTTTCTGCTGCTTCGAGCTTTCTTAGAGCTCATGGACTTGTTTTTCATGCACGTGGGCATGGACTGCACACCAAGGCACTGGTGTCACTATGGTTGCAACATGTTTCTGATGGATGTGATTTGCTACTGGTTTGCTGCTGATTGATGTCAATGCAGTAGCTGCTGCTCTTTCAGAAGTGTTCATGTTTGACATCATTTGCTGATGAAGGATGGATGGATGGATGGATGGGATTTGCTGCTGAATGATGTCAATACAGTAGTATTATATATACAATACAGTCAATACAGTAGTATATAGTAGTAGTCAATACAATATATATATATATATATATATATATATATATATATATATATATATATATATATATATATATATATACAAGCCCAAAACCAGAAAAGTTGGCACGTTGTGCAAATCGCAAATAAAAACAGAATACAATGACTTGCAAATCTTTTTCAACCCATATTCAACTGAATAGAATGCAAAGACAATATATTTAATGTTCGAACGGAGAAACTTTATTTTGTTTTGCAAATAACCATTAACTTAGAATTCAATGGCAGCAACACATTGCAAAAAAGTTGGCACAGGGACATATTTACCACTGTGTTACATCGCCTTTCCTTTTAACAACACTCAGTAAACGTTTGGGAACTGAGGAGACCAATTTTTGAAGCTTTTCAGGTGGAATTCTTCCCCATTCTTGCTTGATGTACAGCTTAAGTTGTTCAACAGTCCGGGGTCTCCGTTGTCGTATTTTACGTTTCATAATGCGCCACACATTTTCAATGGGGGACAGGTCTGGACTGCAGGCAGGCCAGGGGAGGACCCGCACTCTTTTGCTACGAAGCCACGCTGTTGTAACACGTGCAGAATGTGGCTTGGCATTGTCTTGCTGAAATAAGCTGGGGCGTCCATGAAAAAGACGTCGCTTGGATGGCAGCATATGTTGCTCCAAAACCTGTATGTACCTTTCAGCATTAATGGTGCCTTCACAGATGTGTAAGTTACCCATGCCTTGGGCACTAATGCACCCCCATACCATCACAGATGCTGGCTTTTGAACTTTGCGCCTATAACAGTCCTGATGGTTCTTTTCCTCTTTGGTCCGTAAGACACGACGTCCACAGTTTCCAAAGACAATTTGAAATGTGGACTCATCAGACCACAGAACACTTTTCCACTTTGCATCAGTCCATCTCAGATGAGCTCGGGCCCAGCAAAGCCGGCGGCGTTTCTGGATCTTGTTGATGAATGGCTTTTGCTTTGCATAGTAGAGCTTTAACTTGCACTTACAGATGTAGCGACGAACTGTAGTTACTGACAGTGGTTTTCTGAAGTATTCCTGAGCCCATGTGGTGATATCTTTTACACACTGATGTCGGTTTTTGATGCAGTACCGCCTGAGGGATCGAAGGTCACGGGCATTCAATGTTGGTTTTCGGCCTTGCCCCTTACGTGTAGTGATTTCTCCAGATTCTCTGAACCTTTTGATGATATTACGGACCGTAGATGGTGAAATTCCTAAATTCCTTGCAATAGCTCGTTGAGAAAAGTTGTTCTTGAACTGTTCGACAATTTGCCCACGCATTTGTTCACAGAGTGGTGACCCTCGCCCCATCCTTCTATGTGGATGACTGAGCATGTCAAGGAAGCTGCTTTTATACCCAATCATGGCACCCACCTGTTCCCAATTTGCATGTTCACCTGTGGGATATTCCAAATAAGTGTTTGATGAGCATTCCTCAAATTTCTCTGTCTTCTTTGTCACTTGTGCCAGCTTTTTTGAAACATGTTGCAGGCATCAAATTCCAAATGAGCTAATAATTGCAAAAAATAACAAAGTTTACCAGTTCGAACGTTAAGTATGTGGTCTTTGCAGTGTGTTCAATTGAATATAGGTTGAAAAAGATTTGCAAGTCATTGTATTCTGTTTTTATTTGCGATTTCCACAACGTGCCAACTTTTCTGGTTTTGGGCTTGTATATATATATATA
>JBBPBX010031790.1:0-18053 GCA_038048925.1 Garcialebias charrua | reverse complement strand
TATAATAATAATAATAATAATAATAAACTTTATTTGTATAGCACCTTCCTACAATGCCTTGCATTGACCAAGGTGCTTAACAGGATAAAAAGATGAATAAACTGGAACAATAAATCAATGAAAATAGAATAAGAAACAACAGCAATAAAAGAAGGCAATGGAAATAAAAAATGCTACATACTAAAATAACACTAAAATAACACAAGTAATAAAAGTTACACACTGAAAGCTTTTTTGAACAAGTGGAAATAAAAAGGCAATGGAAATAAAAAATGTTACATATTAAAATACCAAAAGTAATAAAAGTTACACACTGGAAGCTTATTTGAACAAGTGGAAATAAAAAGGCAATGGAAATAAAAAATGCTACATATTAAAATACCAAAAGTAATAAAAGTTACACACTGAAAGCTTTTTTGAACAAGTGGGTCTTCAGTCTGGTTTTGAACAGAGTCAGATCAGAGGTGGCACGCAGCTCAAGGGGGAGGCTGTTCCAGGCTTTTGGGCCGGCAACAGAAAATGACCGGTCTCCCCATTGTTTGTACCTTGAGCGAGGCACCTCCAGCAGGTGTTGACTGGCAGATCGTAAATCTCTGCCGGGCTGATGGGCTTTCAAAAGTTCTGAGATGTACAGAGGAGCAAGTCCATTCAGAGCTTTGAAAACAAACAGGAGCAGCTTGAACTGTATCCTGAACTGAACCGGGAGCCAGTGTAGAGAGGACAGGACAGGAGTGATGTGTTCATATTTTCGTGTGTTGGTCAAAAAGCGCGCGGCAGAGTTCTGTACAAGCTGTAAACGGGAGATGGAGGATTGATTAATACCAACATACAAAGCATTACAATAATCAAGTCTGGAGGTCACAAAGGCATGGATGGCCTTCTCCAGATCACCACGGCTGAGAAATGACTTGACTTTGGAGAGCAGACGGAGCTGGAAAAAGCTGGTCTTGACAACAGAACTGATCTGTTTATCAAACTTTAAGTTGGAGTCAAGCTGCACTCCAAGATTTCTGACCACCGGGTTGAAGTGGGGGAGGGGAAAACCAACACTGGGACTGGGAAGGATGTTGCTGGTGTCACCAGGTGCACCAAATAAAATGCATTCAGTTTTATCTGTGTTTAGGTGGAGGAAGTTTTGAGAGAGCCAGTGCTTAATGTCATTTAAGCAGTTGACAAGAGTGTTTGAACTGAGTGAGGGGTTGGGAGTGACTGGCAGATAGATTTGTAAATCGTCTGCATACATGTGAAAAGACAGGTTATGACGTGCAATGATTGATCCTAATGGCAGCATGTAAAGAGAGAAGAGGACTGGCCCTAGAATAGATCCCTGTGGTACGCCAGAGGTCAGAGGGGTTGATGAAGAGGAGGACAGATCGCCTATCATGACAGAAAAAGTTCTCCCAGACAGGTAAGATTTGAACCACTCAAGCACAGCTCCCTGGAGGCCAACCTGCTGAGACAAGCGGTTGATTAGTACCTGATGGTCGACGGTGTCAAAAGCTGCTGAGAGGTCTAACATCACCAGCAGAGCAGGGTTTTTTGCATCCAGGGACAGAAGAATGTCATTCTGTACTTTGAGCAGTGCAGATTCAGTGCTGTGACGAGCTCGAAAACCTGACTGAAATTTTTCAAACAGGTTGTTGAGTTCTAGAAAAGATTGAAGTTGAATAATGTAAGGGGTTATGAGGAGGGTCAGTTTAATACTGACCTCCTTTTTACCTTAATTTACTTATTCAGATTGAATAGTAAATTCACGGATTCTGTTCTTTTTCAGTTTACCCAATATCTCTGTGATCTTTATGATGGATAAATAAACAGAGCCATTAAGTGACAAAGACGTTAACTTAGTTTGATATGTCAAAAAGACACTATCATTTATTTAAAATAAATCAACTAAATTAACACCATTACACTTGATTGACATGATTTCACTTTCTTTCAATTTAAAACGTCAGCACACTTAAATTCAACACAACAGACATAAATATTGGATGTTAACATATTTAGTCTGAGGGGCTCTTCAGCTTAAAATAGTTTCCAGCTTAAGATTGAGAGGGAAAGGGAAAAGGAGGAATAAGAGGTTGGAGAGATTAAGTTATTTATCTCGAGTGTAACCAGAGATGACACTTTCCATCCGACTTCGGCTAAATCCCAGGTACGTTTGTAAACAGCTCTTTACCTTTTGACGATGCGTCTGATAAAGATATCACCAGCCTCCCAGGTGCACAGAGTCCTTCCGGCCCTCGTACGTCTGAACTGGTCGTTTACTTCCAACGTCTCCTCGGATCCGCGTCAGCCGTCAGAAACATGTGGCAGCTTCTGGCCGACTTCAAGACGAGATGTTTCTCAAAGAAAGTTCATTAGGAACTTTGGAGCTTTTGCTCGGGGAACTGGATGGAGGCGTCCATCAGTTCTAGCTGACAAGTTAGTCTTTGGCTCTTGACCAAGCTTGACCAGCTGCAAGGCAGAGAGCTTTCAGGTCTCTGTCCATTCAAACTCTCTGTCCATTCAAAGACTGAAGCGTTTCCGCACAGTTAGAACTTAAAAAGAGACTTAGAGAGGAGAGAAACTTGTCTCTTTTTCATTGGTCCACTCGTTATCACTATTCAAGGTGAAATTCAGCACAGAGAAGGAAATTGTTTAGGAAAAGTATCTGAGTGAGAGACTTTCAGACGCTAGATGAGAGTTTTAGCTGAAACTCGACAAAAACAATTTCAGTGTAAGTCAGTTTGACATTTTAGCTGAACTTTGACACCTTTTCACTTGCAGAAATGACACATTGATGTTTCACATTTAAAGAATAACAGCATATAACATATATCATGAAAATGACAAAAGTTATTCTTTTGATTACATTAGAATAAAATCAAAGGTAGAAATAGTCTCTTTTGGTGACTATATTCTGATTACAACTAATGGAATGATTTTGTGATAAATGTCTTGCTTTACTGAGAGGTCAGTAAAGATCATCTCTGGAACAGTTCAAAAGTACACAGATGTAATAAAGTGAACATGGTCATGTCCACTACAATAACAACAATCTTTTCTAGGACCTTTGATAGAAATGACAGATGGGAAACCGGCCTGAAATGAGAGAGAGCTGTAGGATCAAGGCCTGGTTTTTTGAGAAGAGGTCTGACCACAGCGTGTTTGAAAGCAGATGGCACAAAACCTGAAGATAGACAGCTGTTAATAAATGACAAAACACAAGGACCAATTACATCAAAGGATTGTTTGAACATTTTAGAGGGAATGATGTCCAGAGAACAGTTAGTTGGTTTCATCTGCTGAACCACCTTGGTGAGGTGAGGCAGTGAGACCAGGTCAAATTGGTGTTGGATGAACTGACAATGTTCTGTCTGATAGAGTCTATTTTGTTGACAAAATAGCTCTGAAAGTCATCGCAGGTAGACTGTGTGGCAGTTTTCAGAACATTGACAGATGGGTTGATGACAGACTGGAGTGTGCTGAAAAGCGTCCTCGGCCGGTTGGAGCTGGTGGAGATTAAATTGGAGAGGTACTGTGACTTGGCCTGTTTCACAGCATTATGATACTCACAGAGACAGTCTCTCAGTATTCCTTGAGATACATGAAGCCGGTCGCGCTTCCATTTTCGTTCTGCTTTTCTGCAACGTTGTCGAAGAGCTCGCGTCGTTTCGTTGAGCCATGGTGAAGGTTTGTTCTTTGAAGATGCCTGTTTGAGAGGAGCGATGGAGTCCAAGATCGTCGTGCAGGTGTGATGGAAGGAGCTGATGAAGTCCTCAGGATGTAGAGATGTCCATATGTATATATATATATATATATATATATATATATATATATATTATTTTTTTCTTCTTTCGGCTTTTTCCCTGCGTTAGGGGTCACCACAGCGATCTAGTCGCATGAAGATTTGGCAGTTGTTTTTACGCCGGATGCCCTTCCTGACACAACCACAGACCACCGAGCAACCACAGCCCTCTGTGTGGAGCAGAGAGCTGATATCTAGGGTTCCCGGGGGAGCAGATGGTGTGGGTTAAGGGCCTTGCTCAAGGGCCCAGAGTGGGGCAGATGAGGGTGGAGATAGGTGTGACCACTTCACTTATCCCACCCACATCTTTGATGTTGTCGGTACCGGGGCTTGAACCGGCGACCTTCCGATCACAAGCGCACCTTCTTAACCTTTGCGCCACCACTCCCATATATATATATATATATATATATATATATATATATATATATATATATATATATATATATATATATATATATATATATATATATACTATATATATATATATAATATATATATATATATATATATATATATATATATATATATATACTGTATTTATACATATATATACTGTATTTATACATATGTATGTATGAGTGAGTAAGTAGAGCCGACCATTTGAATAATTTGGACTTTTTAACAGTTTTTGGGACATATGTGACAAAAAAGGGCTGAGATTATAAATTATTTTCACCAACATCCGGACTTTGCTATCGTAAAAAGCGTTTTCGATTAAAATAAATAAATAAATAAATACAATAAATAATTCACCAGCATAAAATACCAAGACCAACTCCTTCAGTTTAAATTAGAAATCACTGCATTTGAAAACTGAAAGTTATGCACCATAAGTCATGTTCCCTGAAGGAAGGGAACGAGGTGCAACATACTTGCTATGGGAATTGCGCCCCCGCACGATTACATGAAGGAATACATTCACGCCTTTACGGCTGGGGCGTCACCCTGCGTCAGAGGTACCGCCCTTTAGGTACTTAAGCGACTGACGCCCCTCCAACTTTCTCCAAAATTGCACTTCACCGAGCTTTCAGCATTGAAAAGGGCCAGATATGTTGCACCTCGTTCCCTTCCTTCAGGGAACATGAGTTATGGTGCATAACTTTCAGTTCCCTTTCAGTGTGGTCTCTCGGTGCAACATACTTGCTATGGGAACGTAATTCATTCACGCCCTTGAAATGCTCAGTAAAATGCCTGCTAGTGTGAACGTCTGCCTTTGACCAGTTGGCATCTCAAAGCTACTTTCTATTGTGTATTAGAAAGAACAACCTGAGTGACATCACACGCAGTAACATCCAAACTGTAATGCTTTGCAAAAGTGTTTAATGAGCTCCGGTTCGCTGCAGCGCAGATGTCAGCAACTGGTACACCCTTGAATAATGACCCGGAAGTGGCCAAGTCCCGAGTGGAGTGAGCGTGCACTCCAGAGGGCTTCTGTTGACCTTTTCTACTGTACGCCCTTTTAATGGCCTCAGTCACCCAATGTGAGAAGCGTTGTTTTGATAGGGCCTTCCCGGTAGCAGGTGCTGCAAAGCAGACGAATAGTTGGTTTGTTCTTCTCCATTCGGCTGTTCTCTGCATGTAAGTGCGTAAAGCTCTCACGGGGCAGAGAGCCTTCAGCCTTTCCTGTTCCTGAGTGAGGACAGGAGCAGGTGGAAAATAGGAGAGATCCAAGTCCAGACTCCCGTGGTTCAGAGTCAGCACCTTAGGAGTGTATGCAGGATTAGGCCTTAGTGTGACCTTTGACCCATCAGGGACGAATATGGTACATAACGGATGTACAGATAGAGCGTGGAGGTCACCCACGCGTTTCGCAGAGCAAAGAGCAAGGAGAAGAGCAGTTTTGTAAGATAGAAAATCTATCTTAATCTTGCTCAAAGGCTCGAATGGTGGGTCGCAAAGAGCCCCCAAGACCAGGCCAAGATCCCAACCAGGGGTCAAGGTCCTGCTGGGTGGCCTGGTTCTGTAGTGGACCTACCCAGGGTCAAACTAAGGTTTTTGAACTGTCCAGTGATGACCTTTACTGACCTCTCAGTAAAGCAAGACATTTACCACAAAATCATTCCATTAGCTGTAATCTGAGAACATAGTCACCAAAAGAGACTATTTCTATCTTTGATTTTAGGCTGATGTGATCAAAAGAATAACTTTTGTCATTTTCATGATGCGTGCTTTTAAGCTGTGTTATTCTGTAAGAGTTAAACGGTGTTCACTGCTGTGTTAAAGTTGAAGTCTCGGGTCAGAGAGACCCGACTGTTTTGTTTAGAAATAAGAAGACAGTTAATCCGTTGTTTTTCAGGAGAAGGGCTCCAGTTTCTCTGTCTTTTCCTAAACAATTTCCCTCTGCTGCTGGCTGTAACCTTGGGTCGCGATAACACAAGTGAACTGCTCGACTGGTCCGTGGACCAATGAAAAAGACACAAGTCTCATCTCTCATCTCATGATCTTTTTAAGTTCTAAGTTTTGCTGAAACGCTTCAGAGTTTGCTGGGAGCTTCAAAGAGACATGAAGACGTCCCAAAGAGCTGAATGAATGCCTGTCACCCGCCAAGGACAGTCATTCAGCTAAGGATTGTATAACATGCTGTTATGAATCCACTTCGAACGAGCGTAAGCTCAAAACTTTGTTTATTCCTTCCTGGAATAAGCTTATCTTGAAGTCAGAGGCCAGGAGCTGACATATTTTCTGATGACCAAGCGGAACCCAGGAGACGTTGGAAACGTAAACGAATGACCAGTTCAGACGAACTGGGCCTGAAGGACTGTGCATCTTACAGGCTGGTGCCATCTCTTTATCAGACTCGTCGTCGAAAGGTAAAGAGCTGTTTACAAACGTACCTGGATTTTAGCAGAAATCTGATGAGAAGTGTCACTTTGGTAACATGCTCAAGATAATTTCCTTTAAACCATCTTCCTCCTATCTTTTTCTCTCAATCTAAGCTGGAAACTATTTAAGCTAAAGAGCCCTCAGACTAAATATGTTTAACATCCAATATTGAAGTCTGTTGTGTTAAATTTAAGTGTGCTGACGTATTAAATTGAAAGAAAGTGAAATCATGTCAATCAAGTGTAATGGTGTTAATTTAGTGATTTATCTTAAATAAATGGTAGTGTCGCCTGGCATACCAACTAGGTTAACGTCTCTGTCACTTAATGGCTTTGTTTATCTATCCATCATAAAGATCACAGAAATATTGGGTAAACTGAAAAGGAAAAGAATCCGTGAAATTACTATTCAATCTGAATAAGTAAATTAATTAAGGATAAAGAGGTCAGCTTAATACTGACCCCTGTTAAAATCCTTTAGTTACATCTGTGTGGCACTATATGTGTTTAAAGACACAATATAGGGTCTCCCTCATGTTCCCTTCATCTGTACGGGCCACCAGATGAAGGGAACCGGGGTCCTGGAGAGGTCCTCTCCCGGATCCTCGATTTCGAGCTCTGGTTCCTCTGCTGAAAATTCGCCCAAGGCTGAAATGGAGATCTCGTATTCATTCATCATGCCTCTGCTGTCGAACTCGACTGTTAGGTCCACCATGGGAGTGAGAGGGTCAGGGCTGTCGCCCCATTCGACGCGCGTGCTGTCGTGTAGAGCCATGTTCTCGAGCTCCGGGGTCGGAGTGAGGGGCTCCGTGGTGTCTGGGTCCTGTGGTCCAGCTGAGCTTCCCATGGCCTTAGCCACGAGATCCACCCGATGCCGTAGCACCGCATCCAGCATCTGGCTGCAGTGTGGGCAAGAGTCGGGCGCGTCCAGAGCTTGTCTTGCATGAAATATACCCAGGCAGACTGGACAGGCCTCATGGGTGTCCGTTGCTGCGAGGGAAAAACCACAGCCGCTGGGACAGGCGCGCGAGGTTGGGCTCGCCGTCCCGTTGGTTTTCCTTGGAAGTCTTGTCTTTCGCTTTCCTTTCTCCGGAGGCATGTCTGAGAAAAGGCGAGCGAGACCTTCCAGAATCCTTTTTCTTCTTTGTTCAAGTGTCTCCTCCATCGTGTCGCTTTCGCTGGCTAGCCCGCTAGGATGTTAGCCGGGGTAGCAGTTGTGGCATAGTTATAACGCCGTCGAGCGAAGCAACCTGTGGAGAGAGGAGAGGAAAAAACTTTGAGATTATAGCAGTACGCAAGGAAAAATTCTCTGTGCGCTCTTGTAGTGATACACCTAACCTCTGATATTTTAGGCTTGACCTTCAAGTACACCTCTCTGTATCTCTTTGAAACTCTAAGTGTTACACCTTCTTGAAGCCCTCAAGGAGACGATTGGACACTTATATTGGTTAACAATTATTATGAATTAATGGACACTAATTAATCAGATTGAACTTTCTCTTTAATGTGTGTTAATTCAGAATTGATCAAACAGTATACTTTTTGTCATTTCAATGATGATCTGTTACTTGCATGACTGTGACCTTCTGCTGGTTTTATTTCTGCAGAGCAAGCAGGCTCTGTCTCTAAGGCAGGAGTCAGGGTAAGAGCTGTTCTCTTCCTTCTCTTGTTTTGTCTTCAAGCTAGACTCAACAGGCCAGTCCACCTGGTCGTTTATGTAAACAGTTTTCCTGTTGTCCGTCAAGAGACATTTCTGCCTATGGGATCAAACTTCCATCTTTTATTTTGTTAAACTAGCCAGTGGTCGTTAAGGAGGTGGGTCAGACCCCACCTCCCCTATAAATCGGCACTTCCTGCATTTTCCCTTTAGTGCTTTGGGGAGAACTAACTCGCAACTGGTCTCTCCCCTCTGGGAAAGCTGGAGACGCTCCGGTCATTGTGCCAACTCGACCCACGTCTCAGCTGGAGTCACGGCAAAGCTTTGCTGTGCCTCGAAACACTCATTTCTGAAAGAATTTGTTTTCGGAAGTTTTATTTTGAAAGTTCAGCCAGTAGCTGGCTCTGTTCCTGCCGGGAGAAGCGTTCTTCTTACTCGTCTGAATCAGCTCACACACGCGGAAGCCCATCTGGACGTGAACTGGACAACACAGTCCGTTAATGTCCACAAACTTCAACTCTTATCTCCAAGACGTATCGTCAACAGGTAACGAGGCGTTGATTGTGTCCTGAACGTGTGAGAAGCCCAGCTGAAACCTGTATGGGAAAGTTTGCCACCCTGGTTGTTTCAAAATAATCAATTTCAGTTAACTTAGCTTTCATCTTCTTCCTCCTATTTCTTATTTTTCATAAGCTATTAATCTGTCAAGTAATGTGCCAACAGTTTAAGTTCCTAATTGTCTGTTTGTTTTAATTTGAATTCTTGTCAACGTAGTTATTAAATCAGAGCTAATATCGATACAAATGTTTAATGTAATTTTGTGATAGTTTCAATAAAAGGTCTATTTTCTGGTAGACCAACATAAGTTGGATTCCCTTGTGAAATTACATTTTTCCTAATTACAGTAAAAGCAATTTAGTATCGGAAAAAGGAAGAACTCGCGCATTGGTGGCAGTTTGTGCAGATAAAATCTGCTCAGACCTGCGCATCTACAATAATGGTGGTCCAGTAAGTGTTTAAATACCTTACCCCACACCATTATTTCATTACACTCTGTACAGGGAGCGAGCTCACCTCAGGTTGAGCGATGGAGCAGCAGAGAAGTCCCGTGAAGAGAGGTAGTTCAGGTTTTGCGAGGTGAAGGGCAAAAAGAGAAAGATGGATGGGCGTCAGCCGCTTAAGTACCTAGAGGGCATTACCTCTGACGCGGGGTGACGCCCCAGCCGTAAAGGCGTGAATGTATTCCTTCAGGTAATCGCGCGGGGGCGCAATTCCCATAGCAAGTATGTTGCACCGAGAGACCACACTGAAAGGGAACCAAAGAGTTTACATTTTGCACTATGTTTGGTCAACGTTTCAAGGAGCCGCAGACCAAGGACCAAAGAGCCGCATGTGGCCCTAGAGCCTCAGGTTGCAGACCCCTGCCCTAGACGATGGCAGTGATGTAAATACACAGCTTTTATAATATTTGCCCATTTTCTTTCTTTTTTTTCTTTTTTTTCCTTTTTACAAATGTTAACAGTCATTGTCAGCAAAGTGCTCGCATGGAAATGTAGTATTTAATGTCCAGTGGCATGAAGAAGTTGTTCTATTAGACATATTTAAGACCATGTTGAGTGCTGTTGAAAATTAGTTTTTTGGGCAACTTCCTAGAATGCACATCCTCCCAGCAAGCCATCGGGGCTTTGTCAGGAGTGTGCTGGTTTAAGCTCGCAGATTTTCAAGCCTCCCATTATGCCTGACTCAGTCGGGCAGAAAGCAAAAGAGCCCTCTCTGCAGTCATGTGGGCATACTGGCATTAAACGCAGTTCAGTATTAGATATTTGTGAGTCATATAAACAGAAGGGAGGCCATTGAGGCTTCTATAAAAAAAACTTTATAATTGGAGAGTTATACAAGTGCCTAAATCCTCCTCCAGGGATTTAAATTTTCACACATTGTGTGTGTGTGTTTTAGCACAAAGACCTCACAGCAGCAGTGACAAATTCTCTGACACAAAACTCACTGAGGTACTGTTGAACAGTTGAAAATTATGTCTTTCATTCTTTAAGTAAGGGGCAGTTGTCTGCTCTTAGTACTTTCTTTATAATTTCAGTATTAGCAGCTAGTTGTAAAAAAAAAAACACCCACTTTTTAGGTTTTAGTTCATTGAAGCTCATAGCTCACAACATTTAGGAATTAAATTTAAGCAAAAACACAAAGAATTACACTGATCAAATTTAATACGTTGACATTTTCATCCATTTGCTTTGATTCACTGCGTCTTTAAAAGAACAAAATGCTCCAGTCTCGCCCTAAAATCATATAAACCTATTTTCTGTGTCTCCTTTAAAACATTCAGGTCTATTTAGCCGTATGCACCCTTGTGTAGATTTGTTATGGTTCTCTTCTTCTCTCTGTAGCCTTCCCCAATTATAAACTGTATAGATTTCCCAGTGGTGAGTCCCTGTCCTCTCTTCACATCTACAGTGCATGTGTGTGTATCTGTCTGTGTTATGTGTGGCTCCCTGTTGGCCCAGATGCTGGGGTGTGTACAGTGTGTAAATCTGGGACTCGTTGGGTCATTCGGGCATGACCTGGACTATGTCATCCCGTTGTCTTGTGAGTGCCTCCAGCAGTGTTTCTCTCCTCAAATCGGACCAGCTAGCTCACAAACAAGGATTTAGGCCATCTTGCCCTCTCCTTGCATCATCTATGATTTAGTAAATGTGGCTCAGAGTCAATGCATTAAATGTGGATAGAGTTTGAATGCTATACATTTGCTGTAACCAATAACTAATCTAAAAAACAACTTTAGCTGTGAAATTCAGCTATTGCATGACCCAAAAGGCAGGAAAATGTTTTGTAAAGAACCTAAAATGAAATTAAAGGCAATAACAATCCTCGAAGGGATGTGTGTCACCCTGTGCCTTCCATGTCACAGCTTTAAATAGGATTGTCTTATGGTAAGAAGGGATAGAGTTGAGCTGTTTTTGTCAAAAACTTGGAAAGCCCAATTTAATATGAGATTTTGTGAGATGTGTTAGCTTTTGAGTATGAGTTAAGGATGACTCTCAGCAACTATCACACTTAATTTTAGTGCAACGTCTGTAAAACTGACTGCAATAGAGCCATTTTTTTGATTTGGCTAGTGTTGCTCGTCTTGAAGTACAGCCATGTCAAAAGTTATTCATTTGTAAAAGTACTGCACTGTGCATTCATCCATTATCTTTACCCGCTTCTTCCTGTTTGGGTCGCAGCCCCGCAGGGGTCACTGGTGCCCATATAATCACTGTGTGAGAGGCAGGGGACACCCTGGGAAGCTCACAAGTCCATCACAGGTACACACAGAGACAGATGAGACAACCATTCACACTCTCAATCACACCTAGGGACAATTTAGAGTTACCAATCAGTCTAACATGCATGTTTTTGATCTGTGGGAGGAAACAGGAGTACCTGGAGAAAACCCATGCATGCACAGAGAGAACATGCAAACTCCACCCAGAAAGGTCCCCGGCCAAGATTTGAACCTATGACCTTCTCATGCCGGGTACCCACCTAAATTGTCAGAACGCTCCTGCCGCCCCCTTTTGGCCGCTTGTCACTGATGCCGGGTACCCACTGGGACGCGTCTGATGACGCGCACTAGGGGGAGGCAGAGGGTCATCAGTTGTTGTGTTTTCATGCTGCTGGCAGATAAAATCAGCAGCACGTGACCCCCGTTCCTACTGGAGTGGGTTTTCTACGAGCCGAACTGCAGCTCCGACAGTCTTTGTTGAGATTAAAACGTTTTTTTTTTATGTTTGGGGTGATGTACGCTGGAGCGGACAGCAGCAACTGTTTAAAATGCCAAGTTTCTTACCGGAGTCTGGTTCCAATTCATGGAGGCTCGATGGGGTAAGTTTAAAAAGTCCAAAAAAAGTCCCGTTGTCGTTGTGTAATCACATAGCAGAGGCTCTCCCGATTGTTTGCTGGACGCGTCGAGCAACGTCGAGCCGCAAAATATCAACTTTTCGATCCGACGCTGGTCAACGCGTAGGTTGCTTTGGACGCGCGCGTGCGTGGAAAGGAACTGCCGCGTGCCGCCGCGCCGCTTCAATCACTCAAAACGCGCCGCTTCACGGTTCGCATAGACTTTCAATGTACACCGGCCGCTTCAGCCGCCCGACACGGGTCCGGTGGGTAACCGGCATCACTGAGAGGCGACATCTCTTCCAACTTCACCACCGTGCCACCCTTGTAAAAGTACATGTATTTTGGAAGAGTTTTATTAAAATCTATCAAGCTACCATAAAAAAATAGGGCGTACACTACCAGTAACTGTTTTGAGCAAGTTTGTTGCACAACGTTTAGCGCTCAGAGTATGTGTTGTGAATGACTCTCATCTACTACCTCACCAATTATTAGTATATTATCTCTAAAATTTGCTGAGCTATAGTCATTCTCTAAAAGTTAATCTGTTGTAGATGTAACTCTAAAGATAACGATTGTTTGCTTACCTGTAGAAACGTTCTTGAATGTTTATGCTGGTGAAGATTCTCAGTCATCCAGGACATGATAAATCAAAAAGGCGTTCAATTCAGGATCAACTGGACTTTATTTGTAACAGAAAACGTTTCGACTTCTGTCCAGAAGTCTTTTTCAATTCTGAATGGAAGCTGTGCTTTCTCACAGCTTCCATTCAGAATTGAAAAAGACTTCTGGACAGAAGTCGAAACGTTTTCTGTTACAAATAAAGTCCAGTTGATCCTGAATTGAACGCCTATTTGATTCTTGAATGTTGTAGGCTTTAAATATTAATAAGTGCATATCCAACAATTACCACCTGCAAGTTTAAAACACTGTCTCGCAGTTCATCACATTTTCTCCAACATAACTGATAAACACACACACACACACACAGGTTTGTTTTACTATCTTTGTGGGGCCATTGCATTGACTTCCATTCATTTTTCATTCATTTCTATAGCCTAACCCTGACCTTTACCCTAAACCTAACCATTACCAATGCATACCTAAACCTAACCTTAACACATCCTCAATTCACACCTTAGTCCTAAACCTAACCCCTAACCCACCAACGGGACTTCTTCTTATGGGGCCCGGGCTTTGGGCCCCATAAGAACCAGTTGGGCCTCACAATTTGGTAAAACTCAGAAAACTGGGCCTTACAACGTAGCATAAACAAGGACACACACACACACACACACACACAGGTTTGTTTTACTATCTTTGTGGGGCCATTGCATTGACTTCCATTCATTTTTCATTCATTTCTATAGCCTAACCCTGACCTTTACCCTAAACCTAACCATTACCAATGCATACCTAACCCTAACCTTAACACATCCTCAATTCACACCTTAGTCCTAAACCTAACCCCTAACCCACCAACGGGACTTCTTCTTATGGGGCCCGGGCTTTGGGCCCCATAAGAACCAGTTGGGCCTCACAATTTGGTAAAACTCAGAAAACTGGGCCTTACAACGTAGCATAAACAAGGACACACACACACACACACACACACACACACACACAGGTTTGTTTTACTATCTTTGTGGGGCCATTGCATTGACTTCCATTCATTTTTCATTCATTTCTATAGCCTAACCCTGACCTTTACCCTAAACCTAACCATTACCAATGCATACCTAACCCTAACCTTAACACATCCTCAATTCACACCTTAGTCCTAAACCTAACCCCTAACCCACCAACGGGACTTCTTCTTATGGGGCCCGGGCTTTGGGCCCCATAAGAACCAGTTGGGCCTCACAATTTGGTAAAACTCAGAAAACTGGGCCTTACAACATAGCATAAACAAGGACACACACACACACACACACACACACAGGTTTGTTTTACTATCTTTGTGGGGCCATTGCATTGACTTCCATTCATTTTTCATTCATTTCTATAGCCTAACCCTGACCTTTACCCTAAACCTAACCATTACCAATGCATACCTAACCCTAACCTTAACACATCCTCAATTCACACCTTAGTCCTAAACCTAACCCCTAACCCACCAACGGGACTTCTTCTTATGGGGCCCGGGCTTTGGGCCCCATAAGAACCAGTTGGGCCTCACAATTTGGTAAAACTCAGAAAACTGGGCCTTACAACGTAGCATAAACAAGGACACACACACACACACACACACACACACACACACACACACACACACACACACACACACACACACACACACACACAGCACACACACACACACACACACACACACACACACACACACACACACACACACACACGGGCAAATACACGTTTGCCCTTTTGCCTTTGGCAGCAGGTGATAACCATTCTAATGCAAGTGGAGTCCATGAAGAAAGTTTGTGTTTTTATAAAAATAGATTGTCATTATTATTTTATTTCAGGCATGGGCTCATGGTAAAGTTGGTAGAGCTGCCACCTCTCAGCGAGAAGGTCGCTGGATCAAATCCTGGCTGGAGACCTTTCTGGGTGGAGTTAGCATTTTTTCTCCGTGCATGCGTAGGTTTTCTCCATGTACTCCAGTTTCCTTCACAGACCAAAAACATGCATGTTGGGCTAACTGGTGACTAAACTGTCTCTGGGTGTGAGTGACAGTATGAATGGTTGTTTGTCTTGTTTGTACCGGTGATGGACTGGAAACCTGGGTGTCCTTATGGCTTACTTCAAATAAGTCAACCAAAATTAGTGCAAAAAAACTATTTTTATTTTTACATAAAAGAATCAAGAGGTTTAGCTGGTCATGACAGTAATATATTATTTTAAATTTATTCATTTCAGAATTATAGATTTTATAAAAGGACTAACAACACATGCCATCAGTTATGTCATTTTCTTCTGCCATTTTTTTTATGCTTCTTCACTTCAAATATGTACACACAACTGCACTCAAGGGAGTGCCAAGAACTGCTCGGGGATAGGCGTAGCCTGCACGCCAACATTTACACGGTGCCTCCGAAATCAGATTATGTATGAGTTCAATTGACTTAATGGATTAAAAGAGACTAGATCCTATTAATGAAAAGGCTGCCCTACGGCACTGCCCCGACCAATAGCAAGCTAATCTGGCATGCAAATTAAATCCTGCCGCAATATGCCTGCCTGTTTAATGTTATCAATTACACTGTTTTACTTATTTATATATACTGTTATAAAAGGATGGGCTTTTAAACAAACCGAGGGAGGGGTTTCCTTTATAAATAGTACTAAACTGTTTTTTTTTTCATTTTGCATAGAGCCCCTGCAGCTGATGATATAGTGATACATGAGCTGCTAATACTGTAGAAAGTAAGGAACACTACATTAAAGTAGCTTAAATCTTTTGGAGTTATGTGGAGAGGTCATGAGCAATTATCGTTTTATCTGGTGCAGATAGTACGGATGGGGAAAATGTTTTTAGATGTGTCACATTGAAGACTCTACATCAATTTTTGAATATCAAAAGTCTTTTTATTTTTTTTTTTACATTCCTCTATGAGTCAGCTGAGCTTTGTTACCCTAGCTGCTGTAATTGAAACATGTTGCAGTAAATATGTGCGTTTTCACGTTTCATTTTTTCTTTGCTAAACCCTGCCAAATACATATTTGTAAGCCATAGCTGGAGTTCAAATCTCACCTCTGGCTCTTACTCCATTCGCTCACAGGACTGTTTAATGCTTGCTTTTCCGTTGTCCTGAACTGAATTGGATAAAAACGCTTTTGTCCATTTTGCACTGGCTACATGGAATACACTGCAACACTTGAAACTGACAGAATTAATTTGGGCACATTTACAAAGTAACTCAAAATTGAAAGGATCTGAGATTAACTCTACAATTTGTACATGTTGTTCTTGATTTTAATTAATTAATTTATTGTTGTTTTTAACATTTCTCACTTTGATATTTTAATTTGTTGTCTTAACAGTGATGTGGTAACTTTGTTTTGTATTTACTGCTGCCTATCAGGTCTCCCTTGAAAAAGTTTTTTATTTTTTTATTTCAATGGGATTTTTCTGGTCAAATATAAGTCAAATAAATAAATAATAATTATAATGTGACCAGCTTTAGTAGTAGCTTTGAAACTATTTATTTATATATTAATTTCCTGTAATAACTCACACTAATAATTTTAGTTTTGTATAGCATTTTCAGTAATAACCTATGATCCTATGATTATTGTTGATAAGCAGCCTGTGATAGATGTGATATTCTGACACCTGCTGTTGTGCAGTGCACTCTTTGTTACGTGTGAAAAAATATATATCCATATTACTTATGTAATCTTTGTGGTTCCTAGAGTTTTTAAAAGTAGAATGGGAGGCAGAGTGTTCACTTATCAGGCTCATCTTTTGCTGAACTAACTTCCAGTTTCTGTCTGTGAGGATGACACATTGTCAACTTTTAAGACTAGGCTTGTTTTTGTTGTTGTTGTGATAAATCCTATAGTTAGGGTTGACTTGGAATTATTGAGCTATACCTTAGTTATGTTACTATAGGCTTAGACTTTTGGAGGACAAACTAATCACATTTCCTCACTCAGCTCCATGTTTAGGCATGCAGTTATTCATTAACCTGCATTTTTCTTCAGTTTTCTTCCCATAGAAACTATGCAATAACCAATCTTTCTGCGTTTATAGCCCTTTCCTGTCCTCTCAAACCTTAGCGGCTTGAGGCAAGGTCTGTTGGAGGTTTCTTCTTCATCATCTTCTACTGCTTATCTGTAATTGGGTCTCGGAGGCAACAGATCCAGGAGAGAACCCCAGACATCTATCTCCCCAGCGACACTTTCTAGCTTGTCCTAGGGGACCCCAAGGAGTTCTCAGGCCTGAGAAGATACACAATCCCTCCAACATTTTCTGGGTCTTCTCCGGGGCCTCATACCAGTGGGATGTGCCTGTAAAACCTCTAAAGGGAGACATCCATAAGATCAAAAAAAGGCGTTCAATACATTGAATTTATCATGTCCTGGATTACTGAGAATCTTCACCAGCATACGACATCCATAAGACATTGTAATCAGATGCCTGAACCACCTCAACTGACTCCTTTCGATGTGGAGCAGCAGTGGCTCTACTCCAAGCTCCCCATGGATGACGATGCTTCTCACCCTATCTGTAAGTCTGAGCCCGACCACCCTGTGAAGGATGCCCTTTTCTGCTTGTATCCAGGATCTAGTTCTTTCCGTCATGATCCAAACCTCATGACCATGGGTGAGGGTTGAAACAAAGAGAGACCAATAAATCGAGAGCTTTGCTGTTTGACTCGGCTCTTTCTTCACACTGACAGACTGAAGTAATGCCCTCGTTACTGAGGGCAAGGCCCCAATACATCAATCTATCTCTCGCTCCATTCTACCATCACCCTTGAACAAGATGCCCGAATACTGAAACTCCTACACCCGAGGCAACATCTCTCTCCTGATCCGGAGGGGGCATGCCACCCATTTCCAGTCGAGAACCATGGCCTCAGATTTAGAGGAACTGACTCTCATTCCAGCCATTTCACAGTCGGCTGTGAACGGCACCAGTGCACACCAAAGGTCTTGGCCTGCAGATGCCAACAAGACCTCTTCATCCACATAAAGCAAAGATGAGACCCTGAAGTTTCCAAACTAGACACCCTCCTCTTCCCCCACTTTATCATGAGATCCTGTCTATGAATACCACAAACTGGATAGGAGATAAAGGGCAACCCTGGTGGTGACCAACCTACCTTGGGACCAAGCTTGACTTTGTGCCAAGAAAGTGGATATAGCTCCTGCTTTGGTTATACAAGAACTGGATAACCCTTAAAAGCACCCGAGCACCCCA
>JBBPBX010031789.1:24247-34293 GCA_038048925.1 Garcialebias charrua | reverse complement strand
AGAGATATGGCCTTTAGTTCAACTTTATTCCAACCCACAGATGTACAAATCACAAAACAAGAACTTTAAAGCAAAGCTAAAAAAAATAATAATCTGAGAACAAGAAACAAAACCACATAACTAAAGTGGAAAGTAAAAGACACGAGTGCAAATACATCAAATGATGAAGAAAACAAATACAGAGGGAGCAAAATTAATTTGATTATTTTAATAATCTATTTTTTATTTATTTACCAGAAACTTCCAAATAAATTCTCATCCTGTACTGAAACCTGTTTCACAGTCTCACTGCCACCAGCTGGTGAGGCACGTGACATCAATTTGGACCCCGCCCACTGGAACGGTACTAAAGGCATAATGGAAACACAACGTGTACCGTACCAACCCGAGCCAAACCGTGCTGTATGGGTACTAAAGGTACTAATGGAAAAGGGTCATAACAGAGTATATTGTCATCATTTGAAAAAAACGATCTGCATGATGTTCAAATAAAGTCCACATATGGCATATGTCCCACACCATCTTGTTTATTTAATAAATCTGGGCATAGTAACTTGAAAAGCTTAATATCACTCAGTCTTCTCTACGCTTAATCCAAAAACAAGATTGTGGGGCTGCTTTATCCTGGAGAGTAGAGAAGGATTGATGATTTTGCTTAACCGGATTATACGCTAGAACAAGAGTGACAGAAAACAAATGATAGGAATGGCAATAAAGTAGGTACATACATTACAGGAAAATAAATTATTATAAAGGAGCCATGGTAAAGTATGGGAGGAGCTTGGTGTCTAAAGTTGTTAAATGAAGGAACAAGCATGAGGGGAAGACAAAAGCTGATTAAGTGAGGCCTGAGCAGGGGGGTACTGGAGAGAAGGAAGCAAACAGGGCCCATCAGGGGGTAAATCTGAAATAGTAAAGCTTTACATCCCCTGTATCTCTGTGCCCCCTCCCTTCTACATATCCATCATATTAATATACATACAGCATGGCCCTCTGGGTAATATATCTTTGACCCTTGATTATGCTAACAGCTTATTGTTTGCACATTGAACAATCCCATTATGTAGGAGATATGTTTACATACAGCCTTGCTGTTTAGATTAGCATGTATGTGTGTAAATGTATGTGTGTCTAACAAAAAGATCAGTAATGCACTTTGTATTTGTGTGGACTCGCACCCATTCTGTAAATAAGTGCATTTATTTTGATCCTGGCTGAGGATTAGATTACACAAAATACTTTGCTTAAATAACAGAAAAGCAAATCAACCTGTCACATAATGCAATTCCTGTGCAGAAATGAGGCTTGGCTAAGAAAGCTGAAGGCTCGCGTCTCAGAGTAATGTCTTTTTTATTACCACGTCTGTCTACTGTTTTATGGACACCTTCATCCTTTTTACATTTTAAATCTTCTTTCACTAAACACTCTTGAGGAGTAAGTCCTAATTTCACATTTGTTTATGTGCTGATTGTAAATATGTTTGTTTTTGCAAAATTTGATTTAAGATGATTTCCTCAATGGCTCTAGAGTGACCAAATCTGTCACATGGTGTGCAAGCTTTTATAAAATAAGATTTGTTTTAATAAAATTTTGATTTTTTTTTTTGTGTGTGTGTCCAGAAAAATGCACCTGGTCATTAGAGTGTACAAAGTTCATATTTCTTTCTTTTTAGTTTATTTTTCTTGCTGAGATTTTATTTTCATTTTTTTTATTTTATTTTTTAACTTTATACTGTAAGTGTACAGATTAATTGGGCAGGGAAGAGAAAAAAACACATCACAAACAGGTATTTAACTAAAAAATGAACATCTGGTCAAGTCTAAAGCCCTGCTCATTAACAGAATGTTAACCTCAGAAAGGATGTGAGGTCAAGGCGGCCCAGTGAGCTGCCGAACGGTGTAACAGTTTGAGGTCAAGAAGTTATTGAGTTCTCCAAGGAGGTCAGAAAAATTATATATCACGTAGTTGCTAAGACAAGAACATGTTTCAACACAAGCGCAGTAAATTTTGCTTCAATTTTTTCCTCCTCTGCTCTGCTCTGCTGTTGGACGTCTCTGTCAGTGTGTAGACTCAATGAAATGTGCAAATCCTGTTGACACAAGATGAATAGACCGTTGCTGGCAGGATGCCCCATGCCACTTTGTTCACTGCCACTTAACTGTAGCACTCTTGCTTTGCCTTCCTACCCTCTCTTCCTCTTGTCATGCCTGGTCTGACATCAAAAAGGAGGGTTGGGTCCCTCACAAAGTGTTTACCTGTTATCAGTACTGCCCTTCAATGGAGGACGACATGTTACACTAAGAACTGGAAGCACAAAATTGCTTCTGTCATCTATATTGTCAGAAATCAAAGAAATGAGACGTAAATATAACAGAGGACTTACAGTCGTTTATCAGTTCAACTGAATGGCTACCTGCTTGTCCTTGTTTATGAATAGTTGTCATGTTCCAGCTACAAGTTAACATGCAGAGTACAGCATCTGAAACTACATATACTGGTCATAGTATACATATATACACCAACAAGCAATGAGTGCATTTGCTTCAAAGTGAAAAGTGGTTGTTTTCCCCGTTGCTATGTAGCATTCAATGCTGAACTTTCCAGGCTCTGAGGGGACATGCAGTAGAAAAGTGAACTGTGGGCATAAAAGAAGGAGTCCCTGATGAGACATCAGTTCCTCGAGCACAGCACACATTGAGAGGTAGAGGATGCACAATGGCGGAGAGTAGCTGTTCATCAAGCACGTGTTTTTTTTTTCTTTCTCTGTTGTCCATGCAAGTGTTTTCTGTCTTCAACAGTGAAATACTAATCTTTGAGGTCATCCGTTTCATTGGCTGGGCATGTTATCTGTCAGTGCATATGCTTATCTTCATAGTTCATGGAAGACCAAGGCCAGAGTCCTCATGTCCACATCGCGGTCAGTAAAGAATCCCACTCTTTTTTGCCCATTTGTAGGCTCAGGAATAGAGCACGGTTTGAAACCATGCAAGGAAACATAAAAAAGGTGTCCCATACAGACTGACAGCAGCTTTGCTACGACAGACAATATCCGGGTATTTGGAGGGCAGTTATTGCAATGGAGAATACTTCTAAAAGTACTTGAAGATAAGCTTTACTAATAACATGAAATCATATAGGAAATGTTAACAAAAGTAATTACCAACAGTGTTAAGTCAGGAAAATGATTTGCTTGCTTTTGCCAGTGACACAGAGTGATGAAACAAATGATGTTTTGCCTTATATGACAATATGTATATTTAATGTACTCGCGCATCAATTCATATAATAAATAAAAAAAGTTCAAATACCTAGAGGTATATCTTTAGCTATAGAAAACAGGTGTTTCAAACTTTCAAGAGGTTTTCACCTAAATGAGATTTGTGGTCAAACAGGCTGGTAAATATAAACTATAGTCTTGTCCATGCTGTTAACCTCACTCATCTCTATTTACATGTACTATTGTGATTATTGGAAAGGAAGACTAGGCTGTTACATAAGGAGAATGTGAAGTGCATTATACGGCTCTAGCAACACCACAGACAACAGAAATTATATTTGAAATGGGCGCTTGATTTCTAAGAAAACTGATTTTTCATGAAAAATCATACCATGAGGACTCTATTCACAGTAATGAAGGATTATGAATTTGTTGACAACAGCTTGGTATGCTTCCTGTTTCAGGAATAAGAATGAGGCTTTATAATGATCTATTTACAGTAACATGCATTATTGATCTTCTCCACTGAAAAGAAAATTGTTCTTCCAAAGTATCTGGTGTTGTAAATCATCTCATGATTATGAGTCTATGATTTATTTTTTTTCTTCTTTTTTCACGTTTTGTAGAAAGAAAAAAAAAAGGCTGCACATAAAATGCCAAGAAAAAAGTGGAGCAGAAAGAGACTTTCGTGAATTTTGTTGTAAGAACTTGAGGGATATTAGCAGATCTTCTCTTTGTTGTGATTCTTGTGCTTTGTAGATACGATTGGTCAGCCGCTCTGATGTCACCACTGCTCAGTCGTTAGGTTATCTGTTAAAAGAAAGAAAGAAACAAGGGAAAGGGAAGAAGGAAGGGGGGGGGGGAGGTGAAAAAGAAAATATTAAAGTGTGACTCATTTCACAAGCCCTTTACACATTTAAGTGCTGTCCTACCATGCATGCACGCATGCAAATACACCTTAAAAGTACGCTGTAAGATAGTGATTGAACTACTCAGGACCCTTGACCAAGCCGTGTCTTCTCTTTGAAGGTTTATGGTAGTACACAATGAATCACATGGGCTGTATTTAGAGTCTGGGCTAGGCTCGGCCGTCTCTGGTGCCAGTTCAGAAACAAAGACTGAGTGACCACCCTGTGAGTGTACACTGCAAACCCACTTGGCTGAGATTTGGAGTGACAGCGGTGTCGGCATGGAGGGTGACTCTGTAATCACTTTCAATTAAGGCCAGAGAAACATGATAAACTTTACAGAAAGTCTAATTTGTCTCGGATGCACTTCATTCATTTTGTTTGCTGTGAAATCCACTGCCGCACAAAACAAAACAACAACAAAAAAACACCCTCAACATCTTCTGTTTTTCTGCTTCTTTATTTTTGTCTCTTAATTAAACTTTATTAAAGTTTAGTGAGACTCTCCTGCATTCTGAGCTGTGTGGATGATTCATGTTGCCAGGAGAAGAGCTTTGTGGGTGGGCCATTATACATAGAGACTGCAGTGGAATTCTGTGACTATCTTCCGGAGATCCAATTACATGACCCTACTGTAAAGGTGCTTCCTGCACCCATTATAAATCACCATATAAACAAAGAAACTATTGACATGGCACTGCATACTGTTACCGCTCCACACATGCCTGCAAATCATAAAGATGTAAACTTGCATATGTACCGGTACCCATGTTACCCACTGAGCTTATCACATGAAGTTGGAGTATTTTTTTATTATTTTAAATGTATTTGTTACTCTAATTTGTTTTATTAAACTTGCTTTTGGGGCTTGCTGATAGAGCAATAAAATGTTTCTGTGCTTTTTTTGATATTTTTGAAATGAATTTACAGTGATTTTTTAAATTTATTCTTTTTATAAATTTTTTATTTATTTTTTATTACTTTTTTACTGTTATGTCCAAAAGGACAATGGGTTGATATTATGGTCATTTGTTGTCAGCTATTGGCTTTAGTGATTTTTTCCCCCTCCTTTAAAAAATACTTTATGTGTGCATGTGTTGTCTACCGATATTTGGGTTGTCAGTCTGTGGTATGCTAGCCTGGTTAAAACCAGACCCTTGTCCTTCACTTCGCTTCGTACTAGGGTCTGGAGTTTATCCATAGAGAACCGATTCTTGCTGGAGGCGTGGCCTCTGCTGAGGAACAAAACCATTGGATCTTAGAAAAATTTTGAACAGGGAAAAGCATTCTGCTCCCTCCCCCTCAGAGCCATATATGGCTGCTCCCCCGTGGTCTGTTGAACTTGACATCTGCTCCGCCTCCTGCAGCATTTTCTCTCGCTGCAGCCTGCCGCTGCATATTCTGTGTTTATATGTTAATAAAACGTTCTAAAAAATAAAATAAAACCATGGATCGCTGGTCCAGCACACCAGAAGACCAGAAAATCTGATGGGACTCGGGCAGCAACGTAAAACCCGAGTTTAATTCTCTCGTGACAACCTGAGGCATTTCCTCATAGCGGAGGGAGAGGAGGAGGAGGAGGAGGGAGGAGGGAGCGATCACTTGACTTTTGGCCAAAAAAACAAAAGAAAACTCCAGATAAGGGATTAAGAAGGGGAAATTAATACATTTGTGTCACATATAAAACAGTCCTGCATCGCTTTGCATCGCTTTGAATGAGAACATNCCGCACTTTTCATTAATAAAAATCTCAAAGTGCTAGAACATGCGGCTGCTCGCTGGCTGTGCGCTGGGACAGGTGGGGGCGTGGGTTAGGTGGCCAAAAACTTCGCCCCTTCTGTTCTCTGATTGGTCCGGTCAAAAATCAGCCGGAGAAATCGTTGTCTATGGGAAAAGTCCCAGACTGAGCAGTGAAAGGGAAATGAGAATTGATCGGAGCTGTGCAGGAAGGCGAGGGTCAGGCTAGTGGTATGTGTTATGAGTTTAATTTTTTAGCACAATATTTTGTCACTAATGCATTTTACCTGCATGCAAATTTGAAAATTGTAGCATAAAACTGTGATTTTGTTTCCAATTACTTGAGCCTGTCTGCAATAATCCCTTGGAATATGCCTCAAACTTTCTCATTCAAATCCAGTCATTATTAGTTAAATTACTTATTGCTTATTTGAATGAAAACAAGACTAAGCAAAACAAACAAAAAAACAGAACAACAAAGGTCAATATTAATAGATACATGTTTATACAAGTCATAAGATTGGCTTTATAATCCTTCTAAAATATTCCTGTGTTTTAACATGAACATGGCCATGTTGTGGCACTTAATAACCACTGGAACAGAGCGAGTTACAGTCACTCTATTAAAACAGCAACTGTGAACACTCAAGTCCTAAATGACCAAATGTGGTCTCAGAGACTGTGAAAACAGAGTGTGGTGGAAAGTCAGGGCCATTTGGATCTCCAAAGCTAGGTGTTAGCACTTCAGCTCACTGCCTCATCAATAATTGACAAAAGTAAACCAATCAGAACAATTTGCTCCCCACAGTGAAGTGCTAGAGCAGCCCAACACCAGTGAATCATTGATGAGGCAATTAGCTGAAATGGTTAGATGGTTAGACCTCAGTGGCAGTACTGCTATGACTCCACAATGCAATGGTTGTCCTTAAACAGGAACTGCAGATGATGGATTGATACAGACCACTACAAACCAAGGAACATAAAAGCAGTCACACAGTAGTGCTTAGATACAGAGCTCAGTTTTCTAAAGGTTGGTGAGCAACTTGGTTCAGCGATGCCAGCTCTCCATCTGTTGACCACAACTCAGAGGGCTAATAATGGGAACAAACCCAACTGGCCATTACCATGGGAGATTGACCTTTATTGGTTTTTGTTACCATTGCACAGACTGACAGAAGCTGTCTCTGGGGTGATTCGAGTGTGGGAGAGCCTTTATGGACATGGGTGAAATCGACCTTGGTGACATCACTCTAACATGGGGAAAGCAACAACAATAACAGCAAAGATGGAGTTTGTCTTTAAATAGCAGAAATCCTGGATTGTTGTTTGTGAGGAAAATCAAAACCCAGAGAGAGCTGCTCACAAAGCCACATTGATTGGTCATATTGGAACCATCTCATAGTTTATTGATGCTCATCTGCTTGCTCTCCTAGTTCCAAGTCCAGCACCTGCTCAATTAAACCAGCCACCTTGATCTTAGCAACAACCCAAGCGAAAACTAGATAGTACAGTACATAGATTATTTTCAAACACAAACCCTTGCATACTCACACTGAGTATTCGATTTTGCACTGTCCAGTAATTCAAGGTAAAAGTGAATGGTATTGATCTGTCTTAATTTAGAGCTTTACATTTTTTTAATAAAACACCCACCGTTTTCTACTTTTTTAGCCACCCAGTCACTAAGATATCTTTGTAAGAACAGCTCATGAATTAAAGTGGAAGAAAACAAGACAACAAGAGAAACTACAGAGTATGAGAAGAGGGGTAATAACACATTAAATTGCTTTAAGTTTTTTTGTTTTAGGGGGGTGAAAAAAACATGGAATATATAAAACAAACATTGGAAATATATATATATATATATATATATATATATATGTATATATATATATATATATATATATATATATATATATATATATATATATATATATATATATATATATATATATATATGTATGTATATATATATATATATATATATATATATATATATATATATATATATATATATATATATATATATATATATATATATATGTATATATATATATATATATATATATATATATATATATATATATATATATATATATATATATATATATATATATATATATATATATATATATATATATATATATATATATATATATATATATATATATATATATATATATATATATATATATATATATATATATATATATATATATATATATATATATATATATATATATATATATATATATATATATATATATATATATATATATATATATATATATATATATATATATATATATATATATATATATATATATATATATATATATATATATATATATATATATATATATATATATATATATATATATATATATATATATTCCATTGACGAAAATCTGGGTGAACTGGTGTTTTATGATTTTGAAACTTGTGCAGACATTGTAGAGCACTACTCTCTCTTAATGATCTCAATTTGCTTTTATGACCCTCCCAGGATCTCATTCTCAATAAATATTTGCAAACAGGAAATTTGAGTGAGACTTGAGAAAGTCATAACCCTTGGCACCTCTGTGTTTTGAGTATTAAATGTAATTAAAATAATAAATCAATATTTAGTAGGTAGAAGAACAGACAAATGAGAAATGTAGTCAGGTTATATGATGTGTCACCAGATAGAGCGTACTGTAGACTCTTAAGTAGCTTTGCGCAAGATATTTACTTATTTGTATAGACAACCATTTTATGCACATATCCTGATGCATTTTATGCACATAATTGTTCAAGGGCCTAGAGTGGAGCAAATGAGGATGAAGGCAGATGTGTGTGCCTCACCTCATCTACTCAAATTTCCCTGCTACCAGTAAGCCTGGGAAATTGAACTGGCAACCTCCCTATCATGAGTTCACTTATGTAACCTTCTTATACATAATACAATGGACACTGGACTGGGAAGCTCAATCCTCACCTCCTTCTACAGGTGTGCAATGGAGAGCATCCTGTCCTTCAGCATCAACGTGTGGCATAGAGGCTGCACAGCTGCAGAAAGATAAGCTTTGCAGGGAGTGGTGAAGGCTGCACAGAAGTCGGTTGGAGTCGGTCTCCCCACCATCACAGACATTTACACCTCCAGATGCAGGAAAAGAGCCACCTGCATCATGAAGGACCCCACTCACCCAGCACACACACTATTTCCCCCGCTCCTCTCAGGAAGGAGGTTAAGGAGTATTAAGTGTAGAACCACTTGACTGAGGAACAGCTTCTACCCTGAGGCGGTTAGACTCATAAATCTCTAACCAGGATAATCACTGTGAAAAAAAAATCACATCATATTGCTGCTGATCTGTTTCATGTTGCTGTGTTCATTCGTGCTTATTCAACCTTTATTTAAACAGATAAGTCACATTGAGCCTCGAAGACTCGTTTACGAGTGAGATCTGTTGGACAAAAAATAAAAGTGGTGAAAAATGACATAAGGTTTGGAGACAAAAAAATTCCTAACATATTTTTGACCGCTGTTTGAAGGTCAAAAATGTGATAATGAAAAAAAAATAATCTCGCACAAACGCACATAAAGACGCCGACATTACGCAGAGAGGGGGAGAGGGGGGAGGAGTACTCAAAGGCGGTCAGCAGCCAGCTCGCAGAGGGCTCATCTGCTCACACAGACTCATGTTCCTGCTGCTGCTCGACGTAATGTTTTTATGCAATAAGTGCTTATGGTAAATGGTAAATGGAGCTTATTTATATAGCGCTTTCCAGCCCCCTGTGAGGAGCCCCAAAGCACTTTACAATACCAGCCATCCACCCATTCATTCACACATTCATACACCGGTAGTGGTAGCCTGCCTTGCAAGGCGCCATCCAGACCTACCGGGAGCAACTCAGGGTTAAGTGTCTTGCCCAGGGACACAACGACACATGGTGGGCGGACGCGGGATTTGAACCTCCAACCTTCCGATCGGGGGACGACTGCCATTACCACTACACCACGGCCGCCCACTTAGTGTATATTTAGTTGTTTTTTCTTAGTTCATATATTAGATCTTATTACGGTTTTTCTTTTACATTACAGTATATTGTTGGATGTAACTGGGACCCTGTGTACATAATTATGTTCCACCACATGTAAATGACAATAAACAATTATTGTTTATTGTCATTTACAATATTAT
>JBBPBX010031789.1:8798-22546 GCA_038048925.1 Garcialebias charrua | reverse complement strand
TGTATATATACATACACACAGTATATACTCAACTAACAACACATACACAGTGTAAATTTATGCCAGAATTACATCTAAACTGAAACCCCTTCCTTTCCAAACCACATTTTTTAAATGCGGAGTCCACACTTCTTCCTTTGCTCACCACAGCTTCCTCAAAATAATCATGTTAGGATGTTCAAGTTCCCTTATCAGTCAGTACACTCAGTGCAACATATGACTATGGGAATTGTGCCACCGCGCAGTTCACCTGAAGTAATGCATTCACGCCTTGAAAAGGCAGGTGGGTGTCAGCGTCATCAAAGAGGCCCCGCCCTCTTTGTGTAAAAGAGGCTGACGCCCAGCCTTCTATCTCTTGTATGCCCTTCACCTCGCTTACACCTGAACTTTGTGGGACTCTCTGTGACTGCATCGCTCGACTGGAGGTGAGCTCGCTCCCTACCCTGAGCGTACTGAGAAATTTCCTACGTACTGCTGGGTTAGCGAAAGCTAGCCCAATGCCATTTATTTAACCTCAAGGTATTTTCTTCTCTCTTCGCAGCTTCGCTCGACGGCGCTAACTGCGTCCCTTGCTACCTAGCTAACGGATTTAGCAGGCTAGCCAACGAGAGCGACTCGACGAGACGAGAGGACATCTCCGTACCACGTTAGCTAACGAGCGCAACTCTTCTCAGCCATGGCTCCAGAGAAGGGAAAGCGAAAATCCAAAAATTTTAAGAAGACCAGTAGGCCAGCAAGCCCTAGCTCCCGAGCCTGCCCCAGCGGTTGCGGCTACTCCCTTTTGGCGACAAACACCCACGAGGCCTATCCCGTCTGCCTAGGGATGTTGCATGCTAAGACAGCACTGGAATCCCTCGAGTCCTGCCCCCACTGCAGCCAGATGCTTGAGGCCGTGAGGAAGCATCGCATGGACATCAAGGTCAAGGCCATGGGTGGCACCGCGGTGGCGTGGGACCCAGACCTCACAGAGGCGCTCACTCCCACACCGGAGCTCGAGGCTGTTGAACTGGAAGACAGCAGCCACGCTGACTGGGGGGACAGTAATGACATGGTGGCCCCTGTCGGGGACTCCACCGTTTAGTTTGATACGAGAAGCCTGTTACGCGCAGACGAGCTCTCGCTAACAGCCTCGGGTGAAATATCAGATGACGAAGCTAAAAACGAGGACTAGGAAGAAGACGAGGACTTCTCACAGAGCCCGACGACAGCTCACCCAGAGACTGATGTCTCTATCCCCGCTCTGTTCGACCTGTGTTGCAGAGCGGCAGACACGCTACGGATCAGCTGGCCAGAACCCCCACCTTGACAACAGGTAACGAGGTTGGCGGGGAACTACTTCTTCGCAAAGCAGCAGTCGGCCACGAGGCGCAGGATGCTGATTTTTCCGGATCTCCTGACCGAGCTGACTCGCACCTGGGCTGAACCCAGGGCTCCCATGCTTCTGCCTCTCTCCCAGTTCCTCGACGTCGCCGGCATGGAGGCAGCAGGAGTAGCCACCGTCCCGCAGATGGAGGACACGCTGGCGGCCCACTTAGCCTCCAGAACATCGGGCTCCAAGCCAACTCTGCCCAGCAAGGCCTGCCGCGCCTCGGCCCCCCAACTTGAAAAATGTTACCGAGCTCAAAGCCTCGCGGTCCCCGCCATGAATGCTTCGGCCATGATGCCGGCCTACTTGGTGGAGAAGCTGCAAAAGTTCTAGCAGACAACAAACAAAAAGGATGCGGCAAAGATCCTGGAGAAAGTCCGTAGGGCAACAGACTTTGTCCTCCGGATTATAGGGACCGCGGCCATCGCTCAGGGGAGATTCATGGCTGAAGTGGTCATTGCCCAGCACCATTTGTGGCTGACCTTGACGGACCTACCGGAGGGACAGCGGTACCCGTTCCTCCACCACCCGATCGAGCCGTCGGGGCTCTTCGGAGGGGCTCTGGAATACATCCAAAGCAGGCTGGAGCAAAGACAAAAACAGGCTGAAGCCTTACGTGAGGGGATGCCGAGAAAAGCTTTCGCACCCCCCAGAGACGCCAGTGGGAGCAGAGCCGTGCAACCTCAACACTGCTCAGCCACACGCCGTCCCCGGCAAAAAAGGCCAAAGTTCGACAGGGAGCAACGGCCGAGTCCCGTAGCAGGACCGTCTCAGTTTGGCCAGGCGTGGGCCAGGAACAGGTTCGTTCCTCGCCAAGCGGCTCCGCCGAGGTCTTCCTCAATGAACCGGGACCGAAGGCAGAAGTTGGCCTGACGAAACGGGACCACTTCAGAGTTTTACAGGTTCGCCCGCCCATGTGGTACGGGAACCCAGACTTTTAAATCCAGACTTTATGTGTGAAATGCAGCAAAAAACTGATGACATTTGTGTGTACACAAAACATGTTTCTGTTGTGTGTGTAAAAAAGACGATTTTTTCTTTAAAACACAAAAATAAAGTTTCAAAAGCACATTGTGCCCTGTGTCTTGACTATAAAAAAAAAACACAGCACCATTTTTATGAAAACAGTCTCGATAAAGAGAGAGGGCAATCACCCCTCCTCTCTCGTGAAACACACAGTGTCAGGCAAGACAATGAGCCTCAGTGGGACGTCAAGAATTTGTCTGCCACAGGCAGACTTCCTGGCAACCGCTGGCGGACAGGTCAGCCCGTCCAAGGGCGAGCGGGTGGGGGTCACTGCTCCCTCTCCCGTACCCTCGATACAAAAACAACCCAGAATACACATGCCTTACAGGTTCAGCACACACGCTCAGGCCTGGCGGGCGTGTCATCCAAACACGTGGGTCATGTTGACCGTCAGTCGGGGCCTCCGGCTGTAGTTCCACAAGCGGCCACCCCCTTTCACGGGGGTGCTGTTGTCCAACATAAACCCAGACCGTGCCCACGTTCTAAGGGAAGAAATCTCCACAATGCTATAGAAAGGAGTAATAAATGTTGTTCCAACCCACAATGATATTCATCAAAGGGAAAGAGATATTCATCAAACCACAATTCAGAACCAGCTTAAAGGAACGGTCTACCTCAATTCAGGGAGTTCGATTGTGGAATGCTCTGGAGAGTGATGTTAAAAATGCAAAATCAATGTATACATTTAAGAAAAAGGTCAAAAAGGACTTGCTCAAAAACTATATATGATGTAACTTAGTGTGTTTGTGTATTACACTTATGTTGTACTTATGATGTAGCTTAGTGCGTTTGTGTATTACAGTTAGAAAAATTAAGTAGAGTTATTCATTTTGTGACGTAGTTTGTGTATTACAGTTAGAAAAAATTAAGTAGAATTATTCATTTTGTGATGTAGTTTGTGTATTACAGTTAGAAAAATTAAGTAGAATTATTCATTTTGTGATGTAGTTTGTGTATTACAGTTAGGAAAATTAAGTAGAATTATTCATTTTGTGATCTAGTTTGTGTATTACAGTTAGGAAAATTAAGTAGAATTATTCATTTTGTGATGTAGTTTGTGTATTACAGTTAGAAAAATTAAGTAGAATTATTCATTCTGTGATGTAGTTTGAAGGTTATCATTGGTTGAACAAACTGTGAAATAAGGGGCAGATATAATAAGATTTCATCTTCTTTCTGCTCCCTTCATTTTATCCTACTTGTATTCTTGTATCTGATGAAACTGTCTTGTATTGTTCTTTTAAAATGAATGAATAAACATCAAATCAAATCAAAGCAAATGTACACAAAGGCCATTATAGCAAGTACTTCCTTATGCCAAAATGAGACCAGGGCTTAAGGCCTATACTGGATCTCAGGAGCCTGAACAGAAGGATAAAAACATACAAATGCAGGATGCTCACACTGAGACAGGTAATCCAGTCGGTGAGACCGAGGGATTACTTCTGCACAGTCGATCTCAAAGATGCCTTCTTCCACGTGAGCATCCTGCCACGGCACAGAAAATATCTCAGTTTTGCCTTTGAAGGAAAAGCATTCGAATTTCTGGCCCTCCATTTCGGATTAAAAACTGCACCAAGATCATTTACGAAATGTCTGGATGCAGCCTTAACCCCACTGAGGGGTCAAGGGGTCAGAGTTCTAAATTATATCGATGATCTGTTGATCCTCGGGCGTAACAGAGCCCAAGCGTAGCAGCACTCACAGATGGTGATGACTCACCTGGAGGCTCTGGGTTTCGTCATTAACCTGCAAAATAGCAATCTGATACAATCCCAGATTACTGTATTTTTGGGAGTGCAGGTCAACTCCATTCTGTACAGAGCATAGCTCTCAGAGGCTCGGATTTCATCCCTCCACCTCTGCCTAACACGCTTTCAGTTGGGCCAGAGAGTGTCCCTCAAACTGTGCCAGCATCTCCTGGACCTCCTGGCAACAGCCATTGTCTGTGTGCCTCAGGCCTTATTAAAAATGTACCCTCTGCAGATATGGCTAAACAAACAAATGTATGCAGGGGGGATACTGATCGTCCCAACGTGACGCCTGTCCTGAACCCTGGAGGGCCCCTTCAGTGTTCAGGACAGGCGTCACGTTGGGACGAGTGCTGTCTCGAGTACTGATCACCACAGATGCTTCAAAGACAGGTTTGGGAGCTTTCTGCAGAAACCAGCAAATTTGAGGGGTCTGGAAACAGCAGGAGACAAGGCTCCACATCAACTTCCTGGAACTGAAAGTTGTGTTTTTGTCCATGAAGCACTTTTACAAGAAGGTGCTGATTACAAGACAACATGTCCTGATAAAATCGGACAACAGTACAGGTAGTCCCCGACTTACGAGCGAGTTCCGTTACAACGAGTTGCTCGTAAAGCGAAAATTCGTAACTTGGAACGGCCGCCACGTGTCTCGTAAGTCCGGAATTTCGCTCGTAAGTTGGAACGGTTTTGCTAGCGCGACTACAAACACTCGTTTTTCATCGAAAAACTGCTTACGAGTGCATAAAAATGATCGGAAACGTGTGTCCACATGTTTAGCTAACGAACTGTGGTGAAAAAACACAGAAAAATTCTGTATTTTTTGCGTTTTTTCCAAAAATTCGCCAGCTCGTAAGTCCGGAACCTCGTAGGTCAGAGCGCTCGTAAGTCGGGGACTACCTGTACGACAGTGTCCTTCATCAACAGAGAAGGTGGGACAAGTTCCTGACCTTTTCTCAGCTTGACACACAAGCTACTCACATGGTGCAGCTCCCGAATATTGTCGCTGAGAGCGACACACATCCCGGGCGAGCTAAACCACGGGGCAGACACCCTCTCAAGAGGGTCCCTATTCTCCTCAGAATGGAGGCTGAACCCGCGCATCGTGGATCAGATCTGGGCACGATACGAGCTGGCATTCGTAGATCTGTTCGCCTACAGCAGTAGTACGCACTGCGCCCTGTATCATTTGATAAGGGAAACAGACGCACCGCTGGGAACAGATGCTCTGGCGCACAACTGGCCAGCAGGGGTGCTATATTATGCGTTTCCCCCGTCCTCCTGATTTAGGTGACGCTGGAACGTGTGCGCAAGGGAGCTCTCTCCCTGATACTCATAGATCCCAGATGGCCACAGAAACCATGGTTCCCAGAAGTGATCTCACTGCTGTCAAGGACACCATGGCAGCTGCCCCCACACAGAGACCTGCTGACTCAGGCCCACGGGCAGCTCCTTTACGCACGTCCAGAATTATGGCAACTTTGGGCCTGGCCGCTGAGAGGAACCGGCTGATGGCCTCCGGCCTCCCCGGTAACGTCATAAACACGATACAGGGAGCGAGAGCTCAGTCAACTCAGACTCTCTACGCTCGCAAATTGTGTGTTCTTGAGGCCTGGTGTCTAGAGAGGAATATTATCTCAACCTGTGACCTGGCCCAGCTCCTCACTTTTCTACAAGACCTGCTGGAGAAAGGTTGCTCTTTCTCCACCATTAAGGTCATTTTTCAGCTATCTCGGCGTGCCACGAAGGCTGAGGAGGTAAATCACCTGGCGCCTACCCTCTCATGATACGGTCCGTGAAGGGCGTACTGAGGAAAAGGCTTCCCAGCAGGAATCTGGCCCCTGATTGGGACCTCCAGTTAGTCCTGGACGCTCTGTGTGAACCTCCATTTGAGCCAATTAGCAGCATTAAGATAGATTTGTTATCTTATAAAACTGCTTTGCTTTTAGCTCTTTGCTCAGCTAAACATGTGGATGACCTCCACGCTTTATCTGTGCACCTAATGTGTACCAGGTTTGATCCTGATGGGTCAAAGGTCACCCTGTGTCCAAACCTCGCATATGTGCCAAAGGTTCAAACTTTAAATCCCAAAAGTCTAGACTTTGAGCTCTCAATGTTTTGCCAATCCAACTGCTGGCAGAGCCCTTTCAAAGCAACGCCTCTCACACTGGGTGACTGAGGCCATAAAAAGGGTGTGCATTAGCAAAGGTCAGCAAGTGCCCTCTGGGGTACATGCTCATTCCACTCGAGGCCTGGTTGCCTCACGGGATCTTTTCAAGTGTGTGCCAGTGGCAGACATATGTGCTGCTGCCAACTGGGCATCTTCAAACACGTTTGCAAAACGCTACAGTTTAGATGTCACAGCATGTGATGTAACACAGGCTGTCCTCTCTACCACAGAGTAGAGTACAGCTAAAACGCCTGCAGTATAAAGGCATAAGTTCTCACAAGCATGCATTTCCAGAGCATTTTCAGGGTGTGAATGAAATACGTTCCCATAGTCATATGTTGCACCAAGTGTACTGACTGATAAGGGAACTGAAAGTTATGCACCATAATTCACATTCCCTGAAGGAAGGGAACGAGGTGCAACACATGTTTGCCCTATCAATGCCCAAGCTCGGTGAAGTGCACTTGGAGATAGAAGGCTGGGCGTCAGCCTCTTTTATACAAAGAGGGCGGGGCCTCTTTGATGACGCTGACGCCCACCTGCCTTTTCAAGGCGTGAATGTATTACTTGAGGTGAACCGCGCGGCGGCACAATTCCCATAGTCATATGTTGCACCTCGTTCCCTTCCTTCAGGGAACCTGAGTTATGGTATATAACTTTCAGTTTTCAGTAGCTACATCTACAAAGGAAATTTCACCAAAAAAAGTCCTATGCTTACAACATTGTGTGGAAACTTCAGCCTGTAAAACAGGTTGCGAACTATCGTCTATACTTCCCAGCATTTTATCAAAGATTGTATGTTATAAAACTTAATGGACTACTTTGGTTCGTGTAATTCCTTGTCATCTAAGAGCTTAAGAAATAGAACAACCATCATTAGGTGGCCTAAGGTGTGCATTGAAAATAAAGTTATGAACTAAAGGCTGAATTATCTATGCTGGCAACAGAAACGATGTTGGCAATGTGTCACGGCTATTCTTTTTTCGCTGATGCATCATCTCGTTTTTTCCATCTAAAAAGCCTATGAAGTTTTGATCTGTGAAAGATGGAAAAACACAACCAATATAAGTATTGGAAAGGCGTATGCAACATTACTGGATAAAGGAAACTAATAACATCACCTAACATAGTGGAAAAAAACTGTAGTGATAATAAAATGGAGCATTCAGACATTTCGTGGTAATCTTTCCATTTTCAGACTTGAGACAAACCGCCACATCACATGAGTGTAGGAGCTGTTCAAATTATTGACAGTTTCTCAACAGTTTGAGTGTACTACGTGCTTCTAAAACAGGGTCAAATTGTTCTAAAGCTCAGAGTGAAGGGAGAGTCCCATATGGCTGACACATTTCCTGAGATGCAAATGTTTGTGGTAGCTCAATAGCCTTTTTTATATCAATTTTGTCTCATATATACACAGTTAAAGCTGCAGTATGTAGCTTTTTTTATGAACATATTTCTTCACTCTGTCACTACCTCCTGACAGACTGATGTTAGCCAGGTAATCTCTGAAAAAAAAATATATATATATTGTCCCCTTGCTTCTCCAGGTGGTAAATAAGCATTTCTAAAAAGAAAAGGTGACCCACCATTTTCCAGCCAATAAAAACAGAGTTTGTAACCAGCCAATAAAAACAGAGCTTGAATTTGAATCAGCCAATAAAAACAGAGCTTGAATTTGAAATTTAACAGACCACAAGGGGGCAGAGCGGGATCAGAATGCTTTGCCTGTTGAAAATATTTCTAAGTGCTGGAGTTCTACAGAAACTGCATACTGTACCTTTAACTATGCAAATGCATACACACATACACATATACACACATACATAAAAACATATTCTTACACATTTTCAAATATAAGAAAAAAAGCAAAAGATGAAAAGAGTTTTTTGTTTGTTTGTTTTGTTTTTTCTTACAGTTTAGCAGACTTGAAAATACAGTGCTTTACAAGAATTGTGCAATTTTTTTATTGCTTGAAAATAATACAGCCTATCCATCTACCCTCTTCTTCTTTTTCGGATCACGGTGGTCACTGGTGTGCCCATATCCAGCAATCACTGTGCAAGAGGTGGGGTACACCCTGGAAAGATCTCCAGTCCATCACAGGGACACATAAAGACAAACGAAACAAACAACCATTCACTCTCTCACTCACACCTAGGGACAATTTAGAGTTACCAGTCATCCTAACTTGTATGTTTTCCATTTGTAGGAGGAAACCAGAGTGTCCGGAGAAAACGCATGCATGCACGGACAGAGGCAACATCTCTACCATCTGTGCCAATGAGCCTCCCCAATCCAGCCAAATAAAGTTAAAATACATTTCTTATAGCCCTTGATAATTAAACTATATATTAGTCTACTTTGTATCTACATTTAGTGTGTTTTCTTGGAAGAAGATATGCTGGATTTGGGCACCAGTCACCCCCGCAACCCCAAAAGGAAAAAGCAAGTAAA
Organism: Garcialebias charrua; assembly: GCA_038048925.1. NCBI lineage: Eukaryota > Metazoa > Chordata > Actinopteri > Cyprinodontiformes > Rivulidae > Garcialebias > Garcialebias charrua. The sequence goes on along the minus strand of JBBPBX010031789.1, from coordinate 13,776 downwards.
GATAATCAGAATCGGAATCAGCTTTTTTTTGTCATTGCACAGAAGCACAACAAAATTATATTTCAACACAGCCCATCCAAAATCAGAACAAGCGCTCAATACAACAAAAAAAAAGGCGAACAGACGAATGTCCCAACACAGGAGAGCAACCTCTTCTGGACAAAACTCAGCTGGTCACCTCCACCTCACAAACAAGGGTCACTCATTTGAGGACCAGAATGTGCACATTTTGGACAGAGAGCACGGGTGGTTTGAGAGGGGGGTAAAAGACAGTGACGTGTGGTCAGGGGTAGAGGCTGACATTTTTTCGGGAATCCCACGAGTCACGTGATTCCCACGGGATTCCTGTGGGATGGGAATCGACTTAACTGTTATTCACGGGATTGGGACGGTACAGGATCGAAAGTTAACGGGAGCAGACGGGAGCGGGAAATATGTCGTGACAAAAAAAAAACATGGAACGTCGCCATTTTGTAGTTCTCTTTCCACCAGCTTGCACTGTAACGCAAGTTAAAAGAACTACATGACCCAGGCCACTGCTTTCGCCGGAATTCAAAGAGTAGCAGCAATGGAGGGAGTAAAGACGAGCGGAGAGGTATCTGGATTGTGAAAGTAATGCCTTTATGCACTTTTGTTTACAAGTTTTGTGCAGTATTTTTGTTGATAAAATGAAAACATAAAAGTAATGTCACTGTTTTAAGGAAATTTCTCAATAAATGAGTAAAATGCAACATTCTATGTTGGGGTTTATTCAATTAACTGACCTCCAAATGAGCTAAAAACAGAGACTAAGGTGGTCCTCTGCAGGAAAATCTATAGAGATCACAGGCCATGTACTACGTTTTGTGCTCTTTAGTGATTTAATTTTTTTTTGTTTACATTAAGGCAAAAAATGCCTCCCTCTACTGCCACAGATGAACTGTTTCTGTTGCTATATCTATTTAAATCAAACTGCAAAACACAAAGTAGCCTAATCTTAAAAACATTGTGGTGAAGATTAAATCAAATTAATTGTATTGCTTACGAGTAAATTAGGAAGAAAAGATGGGAGCGGTACAGGAGCGGGAGTCATTTTGAATGGGAGCGGGATGGGAGTCATTGCACCAGGAGTGGGACGGGACAGGAATTAATTTTTTACTCAAGCCTGGGAGTGGGACGGGACAGGATTATTTTCTGTGGGAGTGAGACGGAACAGGAGTAGAAATTCACTCCCGTGTCACCCTCTAGTCAGGGGCGGCAAATGAGGCCACGCCTCCCCTGTCATCATGGAAAGAAAAATTTTTTTATTGAAAAAATAAATGTAATTATTGTCTTTATCCTTTGATTTGTACTATAAACTTATTTTACTAAAAACTAAACCAGTTTTAAGTTGATTTTTATTCAAAATCGCCAATTTTTCTTATTTAGCGTTCAAATACTGAGATGAGACATGCAGACCTGCGCAGAGAGGCACCGGCTGCTTCACTTCAGATTGCGCAATCACTCGGATGACGTGCTGCAGCTGAGCAGTGTGAGCGATTTGGGAAGGCAGGAAAATTCCTGCCTCTTTTATGTCACTATTAAAATGTCCAAATACTTTTGCTATATAAACTACATTTCTATAGTTTAGCTGGTGAATATAATGTCTTGTGTTTTTGTCTAAAACTGTATCTGTGCGCTGAGCGATCTCATAAAACGGCTGTGAAGGTGTCTAGTTACATCCACACACACACGCGGCCAGCCTCTGGAGGCGGGGCTACTGAGCTCAGGGTTCTGTTTCAGCCTCGCGCTGCAGGAGGAAAAGTGATAACGCAAACAGAGCAAAAAGAGTAACTTTTCACAATCTACAAATATCTAGAACATTAAACACTTAACTAAAAGTTTTAGTATTTTGTTAACAATTTAGTTTTGATCATTTTTAAACATCAGCACAGAGTTTACATTTTTAACATGATTTCCCAAAACATTCCACAATTCAACTCCCTGTATTGAAATAAACCATCCCTTCAAACTAGTTCTGTACCTTGGCTTTGCAAAAATGTCAGTTCCCTTTAGACTGTAGCAGCTTTCTCTCTTAACAAAATACATTTGAACATTTGAGGGTTCTATTACTAACAAAATATTATAGTCCACCAAATCATTAAACTTCAGTACTTTGAGTTGTTTAAATAATATATGACATTAAGGCTTTCTTGTAATAATTCTCACAGCTCTTTTCTGTAAAATAAAAATAGATTTTGTTATAGTTTAATTTAATTTATAAGTAAAAGTAAGACTAAAATATTTTTTTCTCCAAATTAAATGTGTTTTTTTGTGTGCTACAGTTTGTATGTGTAAAGATTGCTGATATGAGATTTTAAACACAACCCGTTAACTGCTGCCAATCAAATGGCGAACAAACTACTCTGTAAGGTTCATGTATTATAAAAGAAGAAAATAACGCTATCCAAAGTATCCAAAGCGCTGAAGAAGCTATGGCAGACAGAAGCCAAAATGTGGAGAACATTTTTTGTCTGTTTTCTATTATACATATGGAAAAAAAAAACTGCACAGTGCCTCACCAGCCATGAACCTCACCGCACGTCACTGGTAAAAGAAGCTGTGTATGTTAAAAGGGAAAAGCCTTCTCTTAACCGAGGGGGAGGCCTCAGGTTCCAACTTTCAAAGACATATAATGCAGCTTTAAAGCTCCCCTGACATCATCTTTGAACTTTCCATAAAATGGCACAACATATATATATTTTAAGATTGAACTATGATCGTTTTTGCTAAAACAATGTTAAATGAATGAAAATTCCTCTCAAAAATAGTTTAAAATTAGCGCAGTTTTTTTACACGGTAAATCCGGGTTTTTCCGGTCACGTGACTGTGATGTTACATCCAGACTCTGCTCCAACGCGCACATTGAATACAATGGAGAAAGATACAAACGCATCCGTCGAATTTAGCCATTTAAAACTTTAGATTTTAGCGATTTGGCTTCAGTTCGTGAAGCAGAAGTTATTTTTAGTGATAAACAACAAACAACAAGGTTTCTTTTGTCCGTGCTGCTTTTTTTTTCTGGAGAGGTTTCACATTCATGAAGTGAGCAGCAGGTGTCAGCAACGGACGGATGAACAAACGGATGGATGAAGATGCATCTAAACTTGTTTTTGTTGTAAAGAAATGTAAATTTACAATAAATAATATAGAATGCTTAATTGTTGATGGATAAAAATACACAAATAAAAACTAGTCAAAAATATAAAAGCATTTGGCACAATCTGCAGCTTAAATAATATTTCATACAAATATAAACCTTTACCCATTTTAATAACAACTGAAGAAGTCAAAAGGAAGCTGGCTTTTTATTGTTTTATTGTTTGGCGTATAAACTACTGTTTTTATATTTATTTATATACTGTATAGTGAACATGTAACTATGCAACGTACAACAGTGGAAATATGAATGGTGTCAGCAACGCTATCGTGATAACTCTTACAGAGCACTGAAACTGTAATACAGTATTAATTTATCTAATAATCATTCAACATTAATTTATAGTCTAAAAACATGAGTCATTTTTAAATTATCTGGTTTATTTTAGAAGTTTATTCAAACATACGTTCTGAAAAACACCATTCATATTTCCAATGTTGTACGTTGCATGGTTACATGTTCACTATACTTTATATAAATAAATATAAAAACAGTAGTTTATACGTCAAACAATAAAACAATAAAAAGCCAGCTTCCTTTTGACTTCTTCAGTTGTTATTAAAATGGGTAAAGGTTTATATTTGTATGAAATATTATTTAAGCTGCAGATTGTGCCAAATGCTTTTATATTTTTGACTAGTTTTTATTTGTGTATTTTTATCCATCAACAATTAAGCATTCTATATTATTTATTGTAAATTTACATTTCTTTACAACAAAAACAAGTTTAGATGCATCTTCATCCATCCGTTTGTTCATCCGTCCGTTGCTGACACCTGCTGCTCACTTCATGAATGTGAAACCTCTCCAGAAAAAAAAGCAGCACGGACAAAAGAAACCTTGCTGTTTGTTGTTTATCACTAAAAATAACTTCTGCTTCACGAACTGAAGCCAAATCGCTAAAATCTAAAGTTTTAAATGGCTAAATTCGACGGATGCATTTGTATCTTTCTCCATTGTATTCAATGTGCGCGTTGGAACAGAGTCTGGATGTGACATCACAGTCACGTGACCGGAAAACCCCGGATTTACCGTGTAAAGTCAAAGTCAAAGTCAAAGTCAACTTTATTGTCAGAACTGCAATATGTACAGGACATACACAGGACCGAAATTGCATTTCTCTCAGTCCCTCGGTGCAACAGTAACCATCTAAACACTAAACACTAAAACATTTAATACACATAAGCATAAAATAGTAAAAAAGTGTAACACTGTCCTGAGTTTTTTCATAATAGTATAAAAGTATGAAAATTAACACCAACACTGAAACACCAAACACCCCTAAAACACCAAACACCCAATGAACATAAGCATAAAATGAAATAATAAAAGTGTAATACTGTCCTGAGTTTTTGCATAGTAGTATAAAAAGTATAAAAAGTATATCTATAAAATAAACTGAAGGTTCTAGCATTGACATTTGCAAAGAGTGGCACAGCAGCATATAAGTTAATGTACACAGTATATGTATGAGGTAGTTGATGTTGGTATAGAGGCAAAGTGGCATATGCAGTGAGGCACATAAGGCACATTTGGCATCCTTAGATAAGGCTAGTCAGAGAATGCTGTATATGTATCTGCAGTAGTGTAGATAAAAGTAGTGTAAATGTAAACAGTAGTAATAAATGTAAAGCAGTAGTAATAAATGTAAACAGTATTAATAAATGTAAACAGTGAATGTAAACAGTAGTATGACTATAGGCAGTAATGTAATACAAACATTAGTGCAAATATGAGAAGTAGTGCAAACTGAATGAACACATGACCGAGAGTTTAGTGAATAACCCGTTTGATGACACA
>JBBPBX010031788.1:0-30390 GCA_038048925.1 Garcialebias charrua | reverse complement strand
TAGAAAATGAACAGGTTGACAATTTTGAGAATTTAAACAAATTTTTGTGCAATACTGTACAAGGATTTCTTAAATCTGAGTTTTTTTGTTTTGTTTGACATTTAATCCTGACTATCTCAGATCCAGCTTTAAGTTTAATATTGTATTTTGTTGTTGCCAGCGATAACATACATCTGTAGCGAGGAAAACCGACTGCCTACAGTGTTTGAGTGTTCTTTAGTTTTTATGTAAATAAAATCAGATTATTTTCAGCTAGGCACTGGTTTTACTGTTGTTGTGCCTTTATATTTAACTGATTACAGGCAGAAACTGTGTCCCTGTTTGAGAGGCCGTGTAGTGACCATGTCTGTTTCAGATTGCCCTGTCAGACTTCAGCTCTCACCACTGAGGCACAGAAAAGCATGTGGGATTAGATTGTTGAAACTCCAAGTTTTGCTGAGTGTATTTCTTCCACTGTGCAAGCTGCAGGCTTGTTTTGAGCTTTGAGTCAAGTTTCAAATAAATGAGGGAGTTTTTAAAATAAATAAAAACATCCGAGCTTTTCTGTCCGAATACAAAAAAGGGAGAAAAATAACCACACGGACACATCCTTTCAGTTTGTATATGAGTAGTTTGTCTTGTTTGGTGTAGGCAGTTGCAATGTTTCTGCAGATGATTGTGACCTGACAGATGTGAGGTTCAGGAGAAGTTTAGATCTTTGACTGATATGTGCAGATGGTTTTACATGTGGTGCTTTGAAGTCCCTTAGTTGTGCTAGTCTGTCATATAATCAGATTGTGTTGATGACTTTTTCATCTTGCATGCTGAAGCCTTGACTTCATTATATTTCTTTTGCACCTCTTTGTCTAGCCCTGGCCTCGGGTTTGGAGATCACGTCTACAGGAACGACACCCATAAAGATGGCCAGTGGTCAGAGTGTGAAGCTGGAATGCCAGTTCACCCTAGCCCCAGAGGATTCTGGACCACTGGATATTGAATGGAGCTTGGTGGCGGCTGACAACCAGAACAAGGATGAAGTGGTATGTGAGAACGTTCTCCAACACTTTTAATTTTCACTTAGAATAATTAAGCTCTCTTCTTTTTTCTTTTTTTTTTAATTGTGTCCTATAAGATTTTTCTAATCTTCATCAAATGGTCTTATCAAACTTCTCAAAATGTGTCAAAAATTAAACTTAGGGTGTTAGGGACCACGTCCACCTGCAGTAAGTGAAAAACTGTGAAGAAGGGAGGCAGCAGTTCAAGTTCAGTTCAAGTCCAGTAAACTTTGTCATGACGTGTATCAGTCTGTAATCAACTCATCACCTGTTATTTCCAATCTCCCTCCTTAAATAAGCAATTTAAATTAAATACTGTAACATTTTAAATAAACAATCCATCCAGCATGGATTGTTTATTTAAAATGTTACAGTATTTAAATTTAAATTGTAGAGAAGAGAAGTGCAGCAGGACATCAAAGAGTTAACCCTTCATGCAGTTGATGCAGCACGATCAGAAATGTACGTATTGATCAGTTACACTGAAACAACTGAACATAGAAGTTCTAAAATAATTAAAAACAACTTTTAACACTTAATATTTTATGATTATGATGATTTTATGATGTGATATACTTTGCATTTTAAATTGGAAGACAAAAGTCGATCGGTGCATCTGGACCGTAAAGAGTTAACCTTCACAAATCTGCTGCAGCAGGAGAAATGTGTGTGCAGCAGAGAAGGAGATCAGCTGATAAGCTGCAGGAGGTAGATTTCCCCCTGCATTTGTGGGCTGCACACATGATGCAAAATCATTTACAATAATTTATTTTAAATAAACAACCCATGGCTCATCCATCAATCAGCCAGTTGTCATATCTAATCTTTGAAAATCCATGATACAGTATAGTGAATCCGTGATAAAGGAACCACGACGTACCGAGGGACTACTGTACTTAAAAATTGTTACGTAATAGGTACTGATTTAATGAAGACATATATTTTAGAAAAGCCCTCAGTCATATAAACAGATGTATATCCAACATCTGCACGCTCCTACAAGGACTCTGCAGATGTTGGATGTTGTCTATCATGGTGCTCTAAGATTCATAACTGGCTGTGATTATCGTACCCACCACTGCACCCTGTATTCACTGGTTAACTGGACATCATTAACCTCACGCAGACTCTTCCACTGGTACATTTTCATCTTTAAATCACTTCTTGGTCTGCTGCCCTCATACATCTCCTCCTACATGTCTTTGCGTGAGTGCAGCTACAGCGTGCGCTCTCAGGACATGATTACCTGCAGTGTTCCGTCAGTGAGAACTGAACTTGGCAAAAGGGCCTTCTCCTACTCCGCTCCTGTTTCCTGGAATATCTTACAAAAAGATCTGAAGCTCTTGACCTTGACTTCTCTAAATGGCTTTAAGAATCTGTTGGAATCCTGGCAAAAACCAATGCAGACATGTTCCTGTTTTTGATTTTCTACATCTACCTTATAATCTGTCTGTTTTGCTACTTTGACATCTTTGGTTTAACTTGTTAAAAAAAAATCTGTATTTCTCTCTTATAATTGTCTATTGTTGATTGTCTAAGGAAAATCTACTGTTGCTGTTGTCATCATTCTTTGTTTGTAGCCAGGTCTCTCTTGTAAATGAGTCCTTGAGGCTCAATGAGATTAACCTGCCGAAATAAAGGTTGAATGAAAAAATATACTGTACCATATTTTCCGCTCTATAAGTCCCATCTTTTTGCCTAATTTGCATGCCCTGCGACTTATAGAGCAGTGCGACATGTTTATGGATTCCCCCCCCCCCCATATTTTTAGACCAATTTTTGGCTCAGATATGACAGTTTTTCATTTTGGCAAAAAATGGTGCAGTACCACTTTCGGCCGCTAGGGTACATGACTGTTCTCACCTCATGTGTCCGACGGCAGCCTCCTCTGGTCGGACTCACTCTGTCGCCGCCCGACCTCCTGCTCTGGAGGTATGAACTACTATTAGCTCAGTGTTTGTTAGCAAAATAGCTCATAAACCACAGGACAGATTTTGATCAAACTTACAGAAAGTAATTACTGGGTGGACATTTACAAACTGTTAGCTGTATGAGATTTTGCTAAAATTCGATTTATTAATGATTTATTTTCGCAGCACGCGACGGTTTGGAAGACGTCAAAGCGAAACAATTTAAATCCAGCAGATTTGACCATTACATGAATTTATTAAGGAACGGCTAAGCTCAGAAACACTTTTGCCATAATGTCAGCTAACAAATATATATTTTTAAGTGTTTATCTTGCTAAATTTTAAAGAAAATGCTGCGGTCCCACCAGTGTGGGTGCTCGTAGCGAAACTACTTTTTAAATCCGCTGATTTGACAGTTATGTGCATTTATTAAGGAAAAGTTTAGCTAATGCCGGGTACCCACCAAACGCGTCAAAGCGCTCTTGCCGCACCCTTTTGGCCGCTTGTCACCAGAATCTGTTCACACTGAAGACGCGTCTGATGACGCGCAGTGGGAGGAGCGTCTGGCTCCTTTTCTGGTTGTTTCTTGTACACCGGGCAGATACAATTCATTCATTCATTCAACCTTTATTTATACAGGCTATCCTCGTTGAGCCACGGGGACTCATTTACAAGAGGGACCTGTCTCACTCACACCCAGGGACAATTTAAAGTTACCAATCAGACTAACATACATGTTTTTGGACTGTGGGAGGAAACCGGAGCACCCGGAGAAAACCCACGCATGCACGGAGAGAACATGCAAACTCCACCCAGAAAGGCCCCCGGACCGGGATTTGAACCGGGGACCTGCTCGCTGAGAGGCAGCAGCTCTACCAGTTGTGCCACCGTGTTGCCCAATCAGCTGTACGTGAGCCTCGTTACTACTTGAGTGGGTTTTCTACGAGCCGAACTGCAGCTCCGAAAGTCTTTGTTGAGATTAAAACGTTTTTTTTATGTTTGGGGTGATCGTACGCTCGAGCGGACAGCGGCAACTGTAAAAATGCCAAGTTTCTTACCGGAGGCTGGTTTCTTCATGGAGGCTCGTTGGGGTAAGTTAAAAAAGTCCAAAGAAAGTCCCGTCGTCGTTGCGTCATCACATAGCAGAGGCTCTCCCGATTGGTTGCTGTGACGCGTCGAGCGTCGAAAGTTCAAATATTTGAACTTTGCTTGCTCGACGCGTCGGCTGCTTCGGATGCGTCGCGCGCGCGGAAAAGAACTGCCGCGCCGCTTGAAACGCTCAAAACGCGCCGCTTCACGATTTGCCACGCCTCGCCGCGTTTCTACATAGACTTTCAATGTAAACCGGCCGCTTCCGCTGCCCGAAACGCGTTTGGTGGGTACCCGGCATTAGTCACATCTTTGCTATAATTTTCAGCAAAAAGAATTTGTTTTTACCGTGTTAATCTTGTTAAAGTCCTTCCGTGTGGCAGCCATTTGCAGCAGGGCAAACCACCAGCCCACATTTCGGGTTGTCAGCGGTGACTAGGGTTGTACATCTCTGAGTGACAGACGATTCGATTCACATCTAGATACAAGGGTTACGATTCGATTCAAAAACGATTTATTTTAAAAACGGAACGATTCGATTCGATGCAGTGTAAAAGCGATTCGGTTCGATTCGGTTCGATGCAGTGTAAAAGCGATTCGGTTCGATTCGGCGATTCGATTAAACTTCAAATAATTCTACGTTTTAATATTTGTTGATGTACCGGTAGACAAATATTTCATTATGAAAGAAAAAGGACCATTTCTATCAATGTGACATTCTTAGAGCATTTTTAAATTTGTAAAAGTCCACATATATCATATCTAAAAGGGTGCTGTAAAGCACTGGTAAAAATAAAGTAAAAAGCCAAACAAAATAATCACATGTTAAATGTGTTTATTTTTAAACATGGACCTAAAGACCAGCTAAAAGAAAATTTCCTACAGAAAATACAGAAAAAATATAAAAGGCACAAATGGTTACAGCAGCATGTAATAAAATAAAAATCACTAGGAAAAAAAACCCAGGAATAAGCTATAAGCACAAAGCTCCTGAGTCCTGTGCAATAACCTGTTGTGCAATAACCTGTCACACAACCTGTAGTTTGGTAGTTATGTGCAATATAGATCATGTGCATTTTAGCTTATATTTCATTACTACCTTGAAATAGTTATTCACACAAATTCATCCTGCTTCACCGTTAAAATTCTACCATGTTGTTTACTATTTTTCTCTTCAGAAACTTTGTAAATATTATAATTACTGTTTCACTTTTTGGTAGTTTATTTTGTACCCTCATTGCATGCTTTAGTATTTCCTGTTTGCTTGTTGTTTGTTTTTTAGCAAGTCAAAATCATTTTTTCTCATCCTGAGCATTTCATTGTACTAAGTTAACCCTGTGTTAACCTGCATATGACAAATAAACACTTGAACTTGAACTTAATAATACAAAACATAATGCAAGAACAGTACGCCTAACAACAGCAGCACGAACATGAGTTTGTGTGAGCAGGTGGGCACGGATTAATATAAAAACATGCTCTCTGTACCTCACGCTCTCTGTACCTCTTGACTTCTTCACTGGCCTGGTCCCTCACAGATCTAGCTGCCATCCTCACTTCAAAGTCTTCTCCCAACAGCTCGTCCAGCGCTGACATTTTCTTCTTTTTACAAGGTGGTTCATCATCTGAAATAGAAAACAAGCACCATATATTACTGGCTATGTTTGCCATGAAGTTTTTTTTTACTGACTTTACCATTTTATGTAAAAATCTTCATCTGATGTTCAGAATTTATTTATGTAGGGACTCGTGTACATGTGTAAAAGATATATCATTATCATCATGATGATTATTTAACTCTTTCTGTGCATGCAGATTCTCTCATTATTGTGAATGTGTTTTATGCTGATACAATGACTGCAGCACAAGTTTAAGACAAAGTCAGCTCATTCTTGATCACAAGTTATAAAACACAAACCTGTATGCTCATCTTGGGTCTGGGGTGCATCATTGCAGACATCAAGATCTCCATTTGCAGGTTCAGTCTGCACTGGACCTCTCTGAACTGAATCCCCCGTTACCTAGAAATAAAACATGACATTACATTTAGTGTACAGTATGGTTAAATGCAGACATTACATTTAGTGTACAGTATGGTTAAATGCAGTGTAAACAATCAAAAAACAGTAGGCAGAATAAATCTAGTGACAGCAACAAAACACAGCAGACTGTAAGATGTATTTTGACAGTGTGTTGGGGGATTTACCTTGTGATGCAGGGATGTTGTTTCTGCTGATAGGCTTGTGAATGTCCTCTCTGCATCATGGCTACTGTTGTAGCTTTATGCTTCTTATTAATCTTGTATGGCTGTGGGTCATAGTCATGCAGCTTATATTATAGGTGAAGGCTGAGACAACGCAGTTCGGGTCCAACAACGTGTTTATTCTTCTGTGTAACAACAAGACTGTTCACCCATTCTGTGGGCTCATTGACAGGAGTTATCACTGCTACTGAGGAAGGGCAGGGACTTAAAACAGTGTGGAAGAGATCTTCAAGGCCTGTGTAACTCGTGAACTATCACTGAGTTGCCCGTAAAATTTAGTGATAACGTTACCCGTCGCTTTGTGTGTGGCAGCTGCACGCTCCTGCTCGTTGTTATGAGGCTTGAAAAGTTGTTGGTCGAGGTTTGTTGTGCTACCAGTGTACTTCAGAGGTGCGCTGCATAGCTTACAAATAGCGTGGCTTTTGTCGAGTTTTCCGTCCTTCTAGTAAAACCCGAAAACGTTCCACACTTTAGATTTTTGTCTGGCTGATGTGTTGAAAATCTTTCGCGGTGACTCGCTAGCGCGCGCGGCTACTATTTACATCCATGCTCGCTCGTGCTCTTGGTGAGCTATGGCGCATGCGTGAGAATAGCTTCGCTCTCGCGTTGTTTTAGAAACGCATTGTAAACCCAGCAAGTCTCGCGATAACCGGTCCGTGTCTTTTCAACCGGTTCATCTCTGAATTTGTGGCTGGTTGCTGTCGGTTTACGTGGCTGCTACCGATGCAACCACATCGCTAGCTTGTCAAACCGGATATCCGGTCGAATCGGTTAATCTATAACAAGCCTAGCGGTGACGTGTAACATACGCGACGCGTCAGCGGTGACTCATAATAGATGCGACTTATAGAGAGGTGCGACATGTTTATGTATTTTTCCAATTTATTGCCAATAATTGGACCATGCGACTTATAGAGCGTTGCGAATTATAGAGCGGAAAATATGGTAACTCTACAGGATTGCCTTCATGGATTTAACAGCTATAGAGACAAGTTATTTGTAGCTTCTCACCTGTCTTTAAAGGGCCCTGCATACTCTGTCTGAAGCCCAACAGTCAGCTTGTGGTCACGTGGTTGCAGATGTTAGTTTTCACACACACCTTTCATAGTTCATGACATACATGGCATGAGGGAAGAGGTGCCTTTAGCTTTTTAGCTAGAGTGCCTGTATTGCGTGCCGCTAGCTTAGCACGACATGTTTGAGCTGTGCGTTGTTTGTACAGATAGTTATTGTGTGTGTGTGTGTGTGTGGGGGGGGGGATCAGTGTGAGAGAAGAGGCAGTGTGAGTGCTGCCTTTAGTTTTTTTGTTACAGCATCTGTATTGCGCACCACTAGCTTTTTGCTATGTCAGTGCCAGGGCTGTGTGGGTTTGGTTTGATAGGTGGGGTGCTCAGTTCAGTTGACAGGGTGGGGCACCCTGCTTGCATAATGGTAGGGGAAACACTGCAATTATTGTAGTCCATCTCTGCTTCCTGTGGGTGCACCTGCCGTCCCCACCTTCTCTCACTGTTGGAAGTTAAAACCAGTAGGAGCATGTTTACTGACGCTGCCTTGTAATTTTGGGACAAGCATCTGTGCACTGATGTGGGCCTTTAGTTTCACCTACTGCCCACACAAAGTTGTAGAGTTAAATGAGTTTTTTCAAGCATAAAATAATAACAGATTAACAGACTGGAGAAATAAAAACATGACTATTCAGCAGTACTGGGAGACCTGTCATTCAACAAGAGTCAACACTTAAAAATGTTGAAGAGATGCCCTGATGCATGCTCAATAATCCAGGTAGACAAATCTAAAAAAGTTGAGTCTGGTCATCTGGACGTTCAAAAAAACAAACAAAAAAAACTGGGTTCTATCTGTCTGGTTGATCCACTGTGAGAAGGTGCTATTTATAAGACTGAGCTGAATACAGCACCTCAGACTGAAGAAGTCTTTCAGATGAAAGATGAAACGTTTCTACATTTTTTGTTTGTTTTTTTCTACTTTTTTTTGTTTGTTTTATTTTGTTTTGTTTTTTGAATGTCCAGATGACCAGACTCAACTTGTTGAGATTGAAGAGTTGTATTTTCATTTTACTAAGAGCAAAGTCTTGTTTATTTGCAAGGAGGTGCAGAGCTTCAAACTTGTAGTGGAGACATCCTGTGGGGGTGCTGGGACGTCTCTGACTTCCACTGTGGAGTGCAGTGATTTATTACATGTCTGTGCTCTGACCTCGTGGGTTACCCGTCTCACCAGTTTGCTCACTTGTGAATGGCATTTTGATGTTTTTGCATTAATATAATAGTTTTTAAAAAATTATGAAAATAATGGTCAGTGCAAGATGTGTTAGAAACTAATTACATGTATTTACCATTTTACTTGATGTGACTTTCACAAAAATTAAAAGTGTTAAACAATACTATCTCAACTTTTATGTGGATTCTGTCATTCCAAAGAGCAAAGTGACCAAAAATGACCATGGAAGTCTAGAAGTCTAAAAATTTAAACCGGTTTTCAAATGTAAAAAATAAAAGCAGCTTTAAACTGCTGCATACAAAAAAGTTAAACATTTTGTATAAAGTTTTGTTGTATTTTTTAACGTCATTCATTGTGAGCCAGTATTTATACATTGTCCCCAAACAGAAAAAAAACTTGAACATTTCTGTGAACACATTTGTTCTCCTTGACCTATCAGACTGTGCTCATTATAATCACATGCTCACATTCTTGTAGCCCTTAACCAACATGTAGTCATGCACGGACAGACTTCTTTGCAATTAGTGGCGTATTAATTCCAATTGGCTGTTAACGTTTGTGACAGGGTTCAATAGAATTAGGCCAGTCAGACTGGACCAATGCAAAGATGTCGGGCTAACAAAAAGAATGAACATGAAACATTTTTCACCAGAGGCTGCACATGTTCAGAAACCCTGGTGAACCTTTGCTCACATGACTTGATATGATCCAATCCAAACTGGCCTGAAGGAGAACAGACTGGTGTTGTAGATCTATGTTCAGTCAGGATGATCACTGTAAGTTTTATGTTTTAATGTGTAACGGTTGTTCACAGCGCCCCATCACGACTGACAGAAGCTTGTTCATGTTGTTTCTCTTTACATCGATGCAGTATAAAGTCACACCTCATTATCTGTTGTAGACTGGCACGTTATTGTGTGGCACATTATCTATTCAGCTTGGTGTCTGCAGGAGAACGACTGCCCCCTTTAGCTCACATATCCTACATATCATCAGTATCTTTTTGTGGTTGGTGAGGCATAACTAATTCATGTTGCTTTGTGGGATTTGAACAAGAGATGCCAGACATGCCTACACTAACAGTCATTTGCATTTTGCTCTCACCGCCTGGCTACAGATTAGTTGAAAGAAGAGTTTGCCCTATGTGTTTCCCACCACACTGAGAACTGTGACAAAAACAATCATGGAAACCTTATCTGGAACATTCGAATAGCAGATGAAATTGCTTGGGAAAATTCATTACTTTATCTCGTGTTACCCAAACGGCCTCTTTTGTCCTTCGGTGTGACAGCAGAGCGTTTTTGTTTACTGTTATTGCTGCAGGAATGTTCAGTGTTTGCTGAAGGATATAGATGTAAAGCTATGACAAGGTTTGGTAAAAATTGCATTATTTGTTTTCAGGTTTTCATGGCCATGATTTTTTTTGTGTGTGTGTATTAACCTTGACGGCATTACAGAGCTGAAATGTTTTTTGTGGCAGCTTCACCATGACTCATACCAGTGAGAGGCTTCAGCAAAGACATCCCTACCCTCACAAAGCTCTGTGTGTTGTTCAGAGTATCACTCTCTGCTTTGCCTTTCAAATAAGCGTCACCTATTCCCCTTAACTTTAAGCTGAGGCGTCACGTGACTGTGACGTCATCGTGCAGCTTGTCCAATGAAACCAAGGCTGGTCAGGAGGGATCTTTAACCTCTGCTGTGTAATCTGTACACTGAAAAGGCCATGCCAAGTGGCGGTTGTATCAGTGAGTTCACTACCTGTTATGGAATGCAGCACATAGACAGCACTGCTCTTCTGTCCTGTCCCCACCCCCGTTAGCTAGCTGGCCCCATCATTTGCTCTTTTTATGTTCTTTTCCCAGACTCTTTATAGGAATTTCCCCCCGTTGGATCTTAATTTTCAAGGTTATTGTGCAGGTTTTTTAGCTTGAGGTGTGCATATGTCTAAGCATTCCCATGTGTTTGCCTGTGAAATGGCTAAGCTCAAGTGTGTTCTTGTCTGGCTCACCTAGGGGCAATTTAATTTCCTTTCTTTTGTGCTCTGAACTGTTTTTCCTGCCGATGCAGTGAAGTTAGTAGGATCTGCTTCCCTCCCCGGAGAGCAATGTGGAATTTTAACCGAATTACCTGTTTATAAGGTTAAAGTGTAAGAATGACCCCAGTTAATAATAATAATAATAATGAATTCAATTTATAACGCACTTTTCATTAGTGAAAATCTCAAAGTGCTACACACATTGAATGCTACACACATTCATACACCGGTAGCGGCAGACTACCATGCAAGGTGCTTTCCAGTCCTACCGGGAGCAACTCGGGGTTAAGTGTCTTGCCCAAGGACACAACGACACATGGTGTGGGGAACCGGGATTCGAACCGCCAACCTTCCGATCGGGGGACGACTGCCATTACCACTACGCAACGGCCGCCAGTTCTCAGTGTTTAGCTTCCTATTGGAAACTAAACATTAGAAACTACTTTTACTGTAAAAAAATAAAAAATAAAGGCAAGAACAACTTTGGGTAATGAGCACCTTCATATTTTTTTACAATACATTTGACTACATTAATAAGAAATAATTACATTACCAAACAGTATGAAGGGAATTTCACAAAGTATTGCTGGAAAGAGCTGTTATGGAAAAAGATGCTTTGGGTTAATCAAATTTACTCAAACACAGAAGCAAAATAAAGACAGTTCCTTGTTAATCTATTCCCTATTCCAGCATTTAAACTGTTGCTGGCAGCCATGCTGCTGTTTCAGCCATTATTCTAGTTTGAGTGATACTGTTGTTAAGTTTGACCGGATTTTGACTCGCTGTGGCGAGCCCTGAAAATGGAAAAACAGTTCAGTCAGAAGAAGAAGACTTGGAACCATCAAGTCACAGAAGTTTTTTACTGTATGCTTTTTTTGGTTCCGTTTTGTTTAACTTTTGATGGAACAGCTATAGCTCAGAGAGCCAAGAAGTCAGTGAAAAACAAATTGAAGGGAAAAGCAAGAAGGTAGAATTATCCATGCCACACCACAAGAGGGTGAGAACATCCACATTAACAACATATCAAAATACATGAAAAGAACACGCTTAGTTTAAAAAAAAGTTCCAAAACAATAACTGTCTTTTTCAACTTTTGATACCACTAAACCGTTCCTTTTAGTAATAAACCATTACAGCACACAATTTAAGATTATTGGTGTCAGGCTCAAGACTGCGGATGCATGATATTAGATTTTTGGCTGATATGCCAATATGTTAAAACTTATTCAGCCAATAACCGATACTGATATTTTATGTGTTCCTTTGTCAGAACATATTCCTCTTATTTAGGTGTACAGTATTTGCTACAAAAATTATGCAACAGCTGTAAGAGCTGGTGACATATATTCAATAACAGCCATATGATATTCATAGAACTTTAAAGGGATTGTGACATCCATCCATCCATCCATCTTCTTCCGCTTATCCGGGGTCGGGTCGCGGGGGTAGCAGCCTAAGTAGGGAGGCCCAGACTTCCCTCTCCCCAGCCACTTGGAGCAGCTCCTCTGGGGGAATCCCAAGGCGTTCCCAGGCCAGCCGAGAAACATAGTCCCTCCAGCGCGTCCTGGGTCTTCCTCTGGGTCTCCTCCCGGTGGGACATGCCCGGAACACCTCACCAGGGAGGCGTCCAGGAGGCATCCTAACCAGATGCCCGAGCCACCTCAACTGGCTCCTCTCGATGTGGAGAAGCAGCGGCTCTACTCCGAGTCCCTCCCGGATGACTGAGCTTCTCACCCTATCTCTAAGGGAGAGTCCAGCCACCCTGCGGAGAAAACTCATTTCAGCCGCTTGTATCCGAGATCTTGTTCTTTCGGTCATAACCCAAAGCTCATGACCATAGATGAGGGTGGGAACGTAGATCGATCGGTAAATTGAGAGCTTTGCCTTTTGACTCAGCTCTCTCTTCACCACGACAGACCGGTACAGCGCCCGCTTCACTGCGGACGCTGCACCTATCCGCCTATCGATTGACATGATTTTGTAAATTTGAATATTTGTCAGAACATATATATCTTATATCATTGAGCTCTGGTCGTTTTTGCATAATAAATTATAAATATATTAAATTTTTATTCCAAGTTATGGTAGTCATTTCTCTGGGACACGCCCCTAAAATTCCGTGCATTCCGCAAAACCGTCATTTGACGTACACGTGGGGAGCCGCTGCTCAACGCGCATGTAAATAATAATGGCGGAGCATGTCGACTCAGACGAGTGCAGCATTTCTAGTGTTGATCTAAGCGATTTGTCTTCAGTTTTGGAAGGTCAATATAAGCAGTAGAAGTTTTAATCTTGCTCAAATCATTTTATTGTATACTCTATTAATGGAAAACTTATTAACTTTTACGATTCAGCTTTAAAAAAAACGTGCAGGGAGCTTCGTGGCTTTGAGCATGTCCGATTGCGTTTGAGATCTATCATTTTAAGACAGTAAATCATCCAAAGCTCTCATTAATAAACCCTCCATGAATAAAAACACATACTGATGTTACTTGATCGCGCCGACATAATTTAAAAATACCTAAATAGCACTCCGTGTTGACTCGGGTATCTATGCTAATGTCTGTTAGCAAGCAGATGTCGGCAGATAGTCCAGGTCACGTCTGACATATATCTTTTTTAAACAGTAAATCATCCAAAACTCTCATTAATAGACTCTCCCCTAATAAAAACAAACAACAGATCGTACCTGATTGCGCCGACATAATTTAAAAATACCTAAATAGCACCCGTGTTGACTCGGGAGCTATGCTAATGTCTGTTAGCAAGCAGATGTCGGCAGATAGACCTCACGTCTGACATATATCTTTTTTAAACAGTAAATCATCCAAAACTCTCATTAATAGACTCTCCCCTAATAAAAACAAACAACAAATCGTACCTGGTCGCGCCGACATAATTTAAAAATACCTAAATAGCACCCGTGTTGACTCGGGAGCTATGCTAATGTCTGTTAGCAAGCAGATGTCGGCAGATAGACCTCACGTCTGACATATATCTTTTTTAAACAGTAAATCATCCAAAACTCTCATTAATAGACTCTCCCCTAATAAAAACAAACAACAAATCGTACCTGGTCGCGCCGAAATAATTTAAAAATACCTAAATAGCACCCGTGTTGACTCGGGAGCTATGCTAATGTCTGTTAGCAAGCAGATGTCGGCAGATAGACCTCACGTCTGACATATATCTTTTTTAAACAGTAAATCATCCAAAACTCTCATTAATAGACTCTCCCCTAATAAAAACAAACAACAAATCGTACCTGGTCGCGCCGACATAATTTAAAAATACCTAAATAGCACCCGTGTTGACTCGGGAGCTATGCTAATGTCTGTTAGCAAGCAGATGTCGGCAGATAGACCTCACGTCTGACATATATCTTTTTTAAACAGTAAATCATCCAAAACTCTCATTAATAGACTCTCCCCTAATAAAAACAAACAACAAATCGTACCTGGTCGCGCCGAAATAATTTAAAAATACCTAAATAGCACCCGTGTTGACTCGGGAGCTATGCTAATGTCTGTTAGCAAGCAGATGTCGGCAGATAGACCTCACGTCTGACATATATCTTTTTTAAACAGTAAATCATCCAAAACTCTCATTAATAGACTCTCCCCAAATAAAAACAAACAACAGCTCGTACCTGATAGGCAGTAAGATGGTCGCTGCAGACAAGACTCTCAGTAGGAACCCATCGGTCACAAGTTCTCTGTACTTCCATTCTAGGCAAAGTTTCTCATCTTTTGGGAATTTGTGAAGGCTCACTTGTTCACTGCTGATATTAGAACACCCAAATGCGCTACAACGTGATGGCATTTTTCAAGTTACACCAAAAAAAAAAGAGTCGATCTTTCACCAAACAAAGGGGCAAGCCAGGCTCCGCCTTTTGCCCAGTGCCCACGTGTACGTCACATGAAGATTTGCATAAGTTCACGGGGCGTGTCCCAGAGAATTTATGGTAAAAAATTACCATAAATTGGAATGAAATTTTAATATATTTATAATTTATTATGCAAAAACGACCAGAGCTCAATGATATAAGATATATATGTTCTGACAAATATTCAAATTTACAAAATCATGTCACAATACCTTTAACTTATATTAAATGAAAAGTGTTAAATGTTATTTATTAGCATTAGTCACCTGTGATGCTGTCTCACTTGTGGAGGCTTGTTCCAGGTTCCTAGCTGCAGTGTGGGATCCTCTGCACTCCTGTGCATCAAGGACAGACTTTTAAAGTTCAATGTTTTTGTCTATCCATTGTGCCATAAGACTAATCATGCTAACAAGGCTAACACGACGTCCAAATGTCTGTTGGTAAAACTCACCCAGCAAGTCGTGCTATCCGCTGTTACCTTCTCGATGACATCGAAATGACTGTTTGTAACTCGGGTATGGTGGTGTCAGAAAAATATATCTGACTGGGGACAATGTAGAGAGGTTCAACGTAGTCCATAAATCTTCGGAAACCAACATCCTCGCCAACGAAAAATAAAACTTCCACACATCCATCATTTTGAATTTTCCTCTCCGCTATGAGATCAGGTAGGCACACATGACGTCATCACGTTGTGTTGCCACTGCAGGCATCCTTGTCACTGGGTTGTCATATAAAAACGACACCTTTTATATTGGTGAGGTATTTTGAGGGAATGGCCGATGCCCGATATTGAACTTTAACGCTAATATCAGCCGATACCATGCCGATAATATCGTGCATCCCTTTTCAAGACAAAGCAAAACAAAAAACAAAGTGGCAAAAAATCTGGCCGCTCTAAATGTGTCTGTACTGGTCGCTTGGAAACAAACACGAGAGACATTTCCATGAGATACCACCTATAGGCTCCAGACCTGCAACTATGAATAGTATCAAGGAAGAGTTTAAAAAAAAAAGAAGAATGGATTGATGTGACATGTGCTGTCAAAATAAATGTTTTTTTTAATAGTTTTAAGTGATTATTTTCAAAGTTTATTTCTCAAAAGCTTCAAAATGGTAGTTTGTTGAAATATGGCGATTTTTCTCCTGGCCTGGCAACAATCAAGTATTGTTTCAAGGAGTACCAATTTGAAAAGTCGACTTTTATTGGCCAAGGCTGATGTCACTTCAGCCCTATTTTTAAAAAGGGAAAAGCCTAAGCTTCACAATGACACCAAACATTGTATGAAAGGGTTTTCGTGATGCTACGAAATCAGTAACTGTTGTTTTTAAGGTAATTGTAAGGACTTTAAAACAAAGCATAATATCTGATGGCTTACTGTTAGAAAACTGATTTATTTTTTAGATTAGGAATATTGTATGCTATTTTAGCTTAATGTTGTTTTATGGATTTATTTTTACACAATAAATTCAATATTTGGTGGCTCGGGCATCTGGTTAGGATGCCTCCTGGACGCCTCCCTGGTGAGGTGTTCCGGGCATGTCCCACCGGGAGGAGACCCAGAGGAAGACCCAGGACACGCTGGAGGGACTATGTTTCTCGGCTGGCCTGGGAACGCCTTGGGATTCCCCCAGAGGAGCTGCTCCAAGTGGCTGGGGAGAGGGAAGTCTGGGCCTCCCTACTTAGGCTGCTACCCCCGCGACCCGACCCCGGATAAGCGGAAGAAAATGGATGGATGGATGGAAATTCAATATTTAGACTTATCTCGCACTGCCTCTTTACTATAAAAATCTGTTTTATTTTTTCCTGTTTGCACATGCTTCCTTTAGGTGTGCTGCATCCTTTTTTGGATGTATTCTTCTTCCTCCCTTTCCGTCTTGTGAGGGTTTTCCACTCCAGTGCTCCACTCAAGGTGTTGCTGTTCTGGGGTTGATTAGAGCACAAAATAGCTTGCTGATCCTGGTCTCCATGGAAATGTGCAAGAACATGACTGACCATGAAAGAGAATGAGAACTCTTTTCATTATTTTTCCTCCTCACATCCACTTTATTCTTAATATTTGTCTTGTGTTTTCTTCCTTCTCCATCACCCACTGCTGGGTTCTTGTTGGCTTCAGCTGACTTTTATTTTCAAGCATTTCCTTAAGACTGTGTGAGCGTGCATGTTGTGACACAGCAGGTGTTGGTGTAGCTCCACAGCAGAGAGACTGTTTGTTCTACGGTACTTTTATTTTGCTTCTGCATGAAAAGGGGAAAATGGCACAGAGTGCCACGTTGAAGAGCAATCTACAGATAAAAGACAACTTGCTTTTTTATATATATATACAGTATTTTGTTTGTTTAAAGAGCGAGGACATGTTTTATAAACTAACAAAACAAACAAAAAAACACCTCTTTATGCTTTGACTTTTAAGATATGATGATGATGATGATGTGATTTTTATAAGACTTGCATACAGTATTTTGTTTTAATTTAGCTGTAATCCTTTTGATTTGATCTTTTACAACCAGGTGATTCTGTACTCGGGCGACAGGGTATACGAGGACTACTACAAACCCATGAAGGGTCGAGTTCACTTCAGCTCAAGCGACCCAAAGACAGGCGACGCCTCTATCAACCTGACAGGGCTGAAGTCGTCCGACTCGGGCACCTACCAGTGTAAAGTGAAGAAGGCTCCTGGTATCGGCAGCAAGAAGATGCAGCTGAATGTCATGGGTGAGTGGATCCTACTCTAGATAAACCACTGAACACACTGTGCTCTTTAGCTTAGTCTTTTTTCCTCCTTTACATTTACCCACGAGGTAAATGACCCTTCCACTGTTGCAGTGCACCAAGTCACACAACCTTTATCCTCAGTTACAGTTTTAATGCTATTTACTTTAAAATGAAAAGCACAACCTTCCCACTAGCTATAGAGCATTGTACACTTTGTGGTGAAGCTCTGAATTCACTCTAGTTGCTTGATAACATAACTTTATACTATATTTAATATTGTGTTTTACGTGTTATTTTAGAGTCCACAGTTTCATTCCCTCTCTGTGGATGAGTCAACAGGAAATAAAGACTTCATGCTCATTTTATTTTTCCAGAGGCAAATTGGTGACAGATCAGAGTTGATTCACTCCCTGGGCAAACACACACACTCACACATCATGGTGACTTTGCTGATCAGTCAACCCGTTAATGTTGAAAGTAAATTTCCTCCCAAAACTCGCCTGTCTTTTGCATATGGGAAAATCAACTGGCATGTGAAATACTAGTTTGTGTGTGACGTGTTAAAATGCTATAGTCTCTTATCAAACATTTACTCTGGTTTAAAGACAAGCAAAGCTTCAGAAAATGGCTGGCCTTTCCTGTTGAAATGTGTGTACAAAAGAAAGTGTCACACACACCAGCAGGTTTGTCAGCTCTTGTGTTGAGATCTCTAACGATAGATATTAATGTAAACAAGTGATG
This sequence comes from Garcialebias charrua, assembly GCA_038048925.1. Classification (NCBI taxonomy): domain Eukaryota; kingdom Metazoa; phylum Chordata; class Actinopteri; order Cyprinodontiformes; family Rivulidae; genus Garcialebias; species Garcialebias charrua. The sequence continues at coordinate 12,481 of JBBPBX010031788.1, read as the reverse complement.
TCAGTTTAATGTGGCCACAGCTGACTCTGTAACTTCAACCTCTGGCTGATTCAATAAAAAATATCCCAACAGAAGCAACATGAAAAAAATATTACTTACAAAGATGTATGTGAAAATTTCCCCCGTTTACTGTCTTCAACAATCTGAACATTTTACAAAGTAGTTTAGTTTTAATGGAGTTTGTATTCCTAGCTTTATATGAAATAAACGTAACTATATATATACCGGTATGTCCCAAATGAGTTGCACACAAATCCACCACTGAACAGAGAAGTAGGCGAACATTAGAGATAGACCAGTTAATATGACGTACCTGCACAGACTTAATTACCGGTAGTTGCCAAGTAGGATCAAAAGTTGCAGCAGCAGCTGCTACAGCCATCGTACAGTGACCCACAGTTTAGTATTATAAGCAGTAATGTATTTTTTTTTATTTGAAAAAACACAAGGTTTTCTAAGAATTGTTAAACATGTTCATGTAATTTAGGCAATTACCGTACTGTAATTTTTTAAAAGTAAATATTACATTTAGAAACCTTGTCTAAAAAAAAAGATGGTGTTGTATATTAACCATCTGTTGATCTTTAGGATTATCATTGGCTGTATAAAAAAAAAAACTTTTTTATCTAGGGATGCACTATATTGTTTTTTTGGCCGATATCCAATATGCCAATAAAACATTTGGCCGATAACCAAGACCAATATTTTTTCCCTAGGCCTACTTACAGAGACTACATAGCTTTCTCTGCTGTGGAATTAAAATACTACATTATTCTGCATGGTCTTTGTCAGTTTGGCCTGATAAGAGCTGAAAATTATGCAACACTTCAACTTGGATTGTGTTTAAAGGTATTGTGACATGATGTTGGAAATTTGCATATTTGTCATATATATCTTATATCATTCAGCTCTGTTCGTTTTTGCAAAATAAATTATAAATATATTGAAATTTCATTACAAGTTATGGTAATTCTTTCGCTGTGATACGCCCCTAGAAATCCGAGAATTTCCGCATACGTCATCAGTGACGTGGCAACGGGAAAGGCACTGCTCCAACGCGCATGTAAATATTAATGGCGGAGCATGTCGAATCAGACGAGTGCAGCATTTCTAGTGTTGATCGTCCAAAGCTCTCATTAATAAACCCTCCCTGAATAAATAAACTTACTGATGTTACCTGATCGCGCAGACATAATTTAAAAATACATTACAAGCAACGTGTGTGTGCTACCGAATTTCTGTCGGCTAGTTTGTTAGCAGCGAACAAACACAACTTATTGTTAGCACTTGAATGTATTGAAGCAATCGAAGGGTTATTATTCATCCAATACAGTTATTAGACACTCGATCAATGGAAAAGTGATTTAGACACGGTTTATTTCATACACAGTAGCTAAGTGAGGATAGCTTCGTGATGTGGCTTCTTTGTTCTTGGGCTAAGCTAACAGAGTCCCGGTCATGTCTGAGATTTATCATTTTAAGACAGTAAATCATACAAAACTCTCATTAATAAACCCTCCATGAATAAAAAAACATATTGATGTTACCTGATCGCGCAGACATAATTTAAAAATACATTACTAGCAACGTGTGTGTGCTGCGGAATTTCTGTCGGCTATTTTTTTTAGCATCGAACATAAAGAATCTGCCGTGATAAGTAAAACAACATGTACTCACGTAAAATGTATAGTTTATCATCTAAAACACTACACACCTCCGATTATGTTTACACAAAGACTTACTTGTTGCGAGTTTTCCGACTGTAGCTGCTCTGCGTTGTTTAGATGTGGTAGCTGTGGCACTTTCTTCTGTAGATTTTATTTTAAAAATAGTAGGAATAGCATCCGGTTTTAAAAGTCTTCTCCATCTTACTGGTAATCCTAAAGATTCTTGTAAACCAGGTGTTTCCTGAAAACAATCAGCAGTAAAATGGTCGCTGCAGACAGACAATTCTTTAGGACACCATCGGTCCCTCTTCTCTGTACTTGTCCATTCTTGGCGAAGTTTCTCATCTTTTGGAAATTTGTGAATGCTCACTTGTTCACTGCTGATATTGGAACACCCAAATGCGCTACAACGTGATGGCATTTTTCAAGTTACACAAAAAAAGAGGCGATCTTTCAGACAATTAATCTGCATGGCAAGCAGTTACCACACCAAACAAACGGGAGAAAAATTGCCTTCTGCCCGTTGCCACGTCACTGATGACGTATGCGGAAATTCTCGGATTTCTAGGGGCGTATCACAGCGAAAAAATTACCATAACTTTTAATGAAATTTCAATATATTTATAATTTATTTTGCCAAAACGAACATAACTAAGATATAAGATATATATGTTGTGACAGATGTGCAAATTTCCAACATCATGTCACAATACCTTTAATGTCAAATTTATTCACGACATTTACTCTCTCTAACACAATGACAACACCCGAACGGTGCACATTTTTACATTTTTACAAATCTAAACACCCTGTTCTCAAGTAACAAGAGAAAAGAGCATAAGTAGTAGTGCATTAATAGATATACTTGACAGTTTCTTAAATTAAAAATCAACTTAAAACAGAGGCCCAATACATGCTTAAAGGGGACCACACATGCAAAATTCACTTTTTAATGTTTTTTTTTTACTCAACTTTGGGTATTTACTTCATAAAAAAACAGTCCTAGTGCCAAAAAAATGCACCCAGTGGTTTATTTACTCTAAGTATATTTATTTTACTGTGATAAGATACGTTTCGTTCTCACTTCCTGCGGTTTGTGACGTCACAAACCGCAGGACAACCCACCTCGCACCTTTAGTCCAGCCCCTCACCTAGCAACCCCTGGTGCGGCTCAACCCACTTCAGTATAAAAGACGTCACGGTTGCCGAGCAGTTTAGGAGCTGACCCAGCGGTCATTTATTTATTTATTCATTTATTTAGCCCCCGGGGGGCTAGGGGCTTGCCCTGCTCCAGCCACGCAGCACATCTTGAGTAAAACCAGAATGTTTTATTACCTTGTTTGAACTCTGCCTCGTTGAAACTGTGCACACACACACACACACACCAGGGTATCCGCGGGGTTGTAAAAGGTAGTAAAAGGTAGTAAATGAAATTAACACAAATTAAGGCCATTAAAAAGTATTAAAAAGTAATAAACGTCATCTGACGAGGTATTAAATTTTTTAAAACCTACACACCTATATTTTTCCCTTTCTGGCGTCTAAAAAAAGGTCTGTGAATTTATTTATCTTTTCTAATTTTATGTTCCAAGTAGGACCTTAGCGAAAACAAAGACGTCATATCGTCAGTCAGTGTGCGCGCGCACCTACAGCTGGTATCATGTCTGTAAAAAGAAACAGGAAAGAGGAGCGCGACTTTATCTTCCGACATTTAACAACAGGGTATCCGCGGGGTTGTAAAAGGTAGTAAAAGGTAGTAAATGAAATTAACACAAATTAAGGCCATTAAAAAGTATTAAAAAGTAATAAACGTCATCTGACGAGGTATTAATTTTTTTTAAACCTACACAACTATATTTTTCTTGTTCTGTCGTCTAAAAAAAGGTCTGTGAATTTATTTATCTTTTCTAATTTTATGTTCCAAGTAGGACCTTAGCTAAAAACAAAGACGTCATATCGTCAGTCAGTGTGCGCGCGCACCTACAGCTGGTATCATGTCTGTAAAAAGAAACAGGAAAGGATCACGGCTTTATCCTCCGACATTTAACAAGAAATGTACCTAAACAATTGTTTGTTAGCTCGAAATTATAGCAAAAGGTGTGTCTCAGTCTAACGTTTTCTTAATAAATGTATTTTAATGGTTAAATCGGCTTTATTTAAAAAAAAAAAAAGTGTCGCTGCCTGTGTACTCCGTGAAAGCACAGCAGTGACAAACAGGAAAAAGGAGCGCGGCTCGTTTCGCCGACATTTAACAAGAAAATTACCTAAACAATTGTTTTTTGGCTCGAAATAATAGCAGAGGTGTTTTTCTGTCTGTCATTTTCTTAATAAATTCACTTTAATGGTCAAATTAGCTGCATTTCGCCACCGTGGTGCAGCTTGCTGCTGGGTTGAAGGTTCAAGCAGAGAGGTGGGGAGAGTATGGCAGGCCGATTGAGTCATTAATAGCTAGTGAAGATTCTCAGTCATCCAGGACATGGTGAATTCTAAAAAGTGCAATAAAAAAGCAATAAAGTATAGTATAATAGTATAATAAATAAAGTCCAGTTGTTTTTGTCTTGAACTTTTTTAAATTTGTCATTATAGGCACGTTTTCCTATTACATGATACAACAGCATGCCATACTATTACTACAATAGATATCATGAACTGTTTTTTTTTTTTCAGTCAGAATGAATGAAACAGTCATATTTCAGTGTTATGGTTTATAAATATGGGGAAAAAAATCTATATGTCACTTCGTCCTATAAGTTGCAAGGCATGTAAATTATGCAAAAAACTGCAACTTACAGGATGAAAAATACAGTAGTTATTATTTTTCTACCTCTCTTTTTGAATTATGCATGTGTTCAGTGTTGAATTATTTTAACTAAACTGTTCTGTTTTCAAGTTTACAGTTTTTGTTTGTCATTAGAGATATGTTACGTGTGGGAACAATTAAACTTTTTCTCTTGGGTTAGATTTAAATAACAAATAGGTCAGTGCTTTTATTGAGGCAAGAAGCAAATTGATGTATCCAGTAATTGTTATAAAACTACATTTACTACCAAAGTTTAGGAAGAAAACGACAGTAATCGTATCACTTTACAATTAGTTGCTCTAAACTGAAGTACAACAGGTTGCCGCTACGGTTACAGCTCAGTGCCGTGATGGTATTAAAAAATATTTTGATGGTATTAAAAAGGTATTAAAAGGTATTAAATTCAACTCTGGAATTTCTGCATATACCCTGAACAAGAAATTTACCTAAACAATTGTTTGTTAGCTCGAAATTATAGCAAAAGGTGTGTCTCAGTCTAACGTTTTCTTAATAAATGTACTTTAATGGTTAAATCGGCTTTTTTTTTTTTTTTAAAGTGTCGCTGCCTGTGTGCACCGTGATCGCTCAGCGGTGAAAACAGGAAAAAGGAGCGCGGCTCGTTTCGCCGTCATTTAACAAGAAAAATACCTAAACAATTATTTGTTAGCTCGAAATTATAGCAGAGGTGTTTTTCTGTCTATCATTTTCTTAATAAATGCACTTTAATGGTCAAATTAGCTGCATTTCGCCGGGGCGGTGCATCTGGCTGCTGGATTGAAGGTTCAAGCAGAGAGGTGGGGAGAGTATGGCAGGCCGATTGGGTCATTAATAGCTAGTGAAGATTCTCAGTCATCCAGGACATGGTGAATTCTAAAAAGTGCAATAAAAAAAACAAAGTATAGTATAATAGTATAATAAATAGTATAATAAATAAAGTCCAGTTGTTTTTGTCTTGAACTTTTTTTAATTTGTCATTAAAGGCATGTTTTTCTATTACATGATACAACAGCCAACAGCATGCCATACCCTATGGGGCCATCAGGAACAGCAGGGGTTTTTTTTTCAGTCAGAATGAATGGAAACGGTCATATTTCAGTCAAATTGTTTATAAATATGGGGGAAAAAATCTATAAATATGTCACTTCGTCCTATAAGTTGCAAGGCATGTAAATTATGCAAAAAACTGCAACTTACAGGATGAAAAATACAGTAGTTATTATTTTTCTCCCTCTCTTTTTGAATTATGCATGTGTTCAGTGTTGAATTATTTTAACTAAACTGTTCTGTTTTCAAGTTTACAGTTTTTTGTTTGCCATTAGAGATATGCTGTGTGTGGGAACAATTAAACTTTTTCTCTTGGGTTAGATTTAAATAACAAATAGGTCAGTGCTTTTATTGAGGCAAGAAGCAAATTGATGTATCCAGTAATTGTTATAAAACTACATTTACTACCAAAGTTTAGGAAGAAAATGACAGTAATCTATCACTTTACAATTAGTTGCATGGAACTGAAATACAACAGGTTGCCGCTACGGTTACAGCTCGGTGCCGTGATGGTATTAAAAAATATTTTGATGGTATTAAAAAGGTATTAAAAGGTATTAAATTCAACTCTAGAATTTCTGCATATACCCTGCACACTCTCGCGGGGCGACAGTCTGAAACGTACAAGCACCACTGATCGATATACTTTTCAGATTAGCAATTTATTTATTTTAAGAATACCTTTCACTTCATCAAAATCTAATCAAAACTCCAGCGTTCTAAAAGTAGGTGGTTGTATATGTTTCTTATACGATGAAGGACTGCTTTTGCTCAACTGCCAGGTGGGTCTGTGAGATAAAGTGCTGGTTTGGCACCCAAAGGACCGGGGTTCGTTTCCCGGCCACGGCATTTTTTTTTTTTAAGCCTTTTGTTTCGGAGAGATCGGGGTGAGGGCTGCTGGGAGCTGCTTGCTTTTGAGGACCATGTGGGTCCGGTCAGAGGTTGCCTCATACGGATAAATTAACTGGAAACACTCGGTGAACTTTGTGTGTGTCTGGATTGGATGTGCAGCCGTGGATCGAAGCGCCGCATGCAACTAGCGGAGCTACGCGGGCTGTTTGTTACCGAAGGAGGAGGAAGAGCTAATTTTAGCCTCGGATTCGGGAGGGCTAATGATAAAAGAAGCAGCTAATGGCGGCGCGCACAGACAGCTTTCGGTAAGTTATCTTAAGCTAGCACTAACAGTAAGTCAAATGAGTAATAAAAAAGAGCTAATTTTAAAACAACAACAGATTTGAGATACTGGCTGTTACAGAGGGTGGAGTTACAGAGGGCGGAGTTAATGTAAACAGAGTTTTAACGGGCGTGGACTTCAGAGCTCATTATCATATACAGGTCGTTTAGAACGGAAGTTAGAAATGGCAGAATTAAAAAGGGTATAATTTATTATCTAAGAATTATTTTGTGTATTAAATTGAATGAACAGGGTCTGGATAGCACACAGACATACCATAAAAATTTAAAAAACCCATCTGAAGTCCCCTTTAAACAATCTTAATGGTCGACTCAAATCTCCTTGTCACTGGGTTGTCATACAAAAACAGAAACCTTTCATATCGGTGAGTTATTTTGATGCAACTGATGTCCGATATTTAACTTCATCACTAATATTGGCCGATACCATGCCAATAATATTGTGCATCCCTACTTTTATCAGTCGATTAATACCAACAGAATGCAGTAAAGGCACATGTTAGGTGAACATGTAATCAAGTGGGTCTTTAATTAACTTGAGTCTTTTGAATGAGGGTCTTTTTTCTTTTTATAGTTTAAGTGCAGTGCAGCACTGCAGGATGCAATTACCAGTAATAGTTTTTCACTAGATGTTTCCTTAGTGCTCTGGTAAAGCAATAACAAATCTGTCAAAAGTTCATTATGTGGCTCATTGACTTTATGCACATTATTTTACTTTATCTGTTCAAAGATTAAGTGAAATTTCAACTGATGTTGTAATAATCTGCTCAAACAAAATGTTCTGTTTTTATTGTTAACAAAAACATAGTACTAGAGCAGGGGTCTGCAACCTTTTCGAGCAAAAGAGCCTTTCTGACCCTTTGCTCACCAAGTAAAATGTATCCAGAGCCACAAAACCTAAATGTAAACATGTTTCATATATATTTGCAGAACATTGGCAGGAAACCCGTTCAAACTAGCCTGTTCTGTTGTGAGTATAAAATAATTAAATCAGTAAATTCAGATTCATGTTAGTTTAGCTTCAAAGAGCCGCGGCTTGCAGACCCCTGTACTAGAGTAAACAATCGCCATTTGAAATTTTCAGTATTTTGTATGTTTGAAATACAAGTTGTAGAAATCATAAATGTACCATGAGTCTGCAGGGCGTCTTCAGCTTCACTGCAGCTCATTTCCACCTGCAGCATTAGCCATAAATAATGACACTGTTGTTTTTTAATCTGCATGTTGTTTTTATTTTTCTCACATAAAAATGCAACAGTATAATATTTTGCTTTGGGGTTTAATAAAGTATTTAATTCAATTTAATTAGCTGTAATGCTGCTAAAAACAAACCGTAGAAACACAAAGTTGCAAACACATAATTTTTATGTTAACCACAAGAACAAAAACACGAAGATGGAAATACCTAAACGGATGAATTTTTGAAAATTTCAAATGATTGCATTTTGTTTTAATTAATATTTTACACATCTTTAAAAAATGTTTTAATTAATATTTTACACATCTTTTAAAAATAATGGAGGTGTATTTTAGGAAGTCGTGTAGATTCGAGTCATTTATCTGAATAAATGTGCACAACGATGAGAGATGCAGCAGAAGCCGACAGGCTGTTGACCTCCGCAGCAGCAGCAGCCTGCACACAGAACCAGTGAACAGGAGAGGTGGGGACATGTTGCCTGCTCTGCACTTTACCTTGAGCTTGATCTTGTCACCAGGTACATGGTCTCTGAGAGCAGAGGAGACATGCATGTATAAGTGTACACAAACACAAGCAAGCCTCACATTCATTGGATGTTGCTGTGACTCGTCACACATGGTGCATATACATGTGTGCACACATGTGTATGCACCTGTTGTGTACTTGTTGTCCAGATCCAGGAGGTAGCATTCATTGTTGTGTTGTCCTCTGGTTCCAGCAGGACATTGAAGTTAACCGGAGGAGAGCGTCCACCGGTAGTTCAGCTCTGCATGTCAGCAACTCTTACAATTGCTTGTGACTACTTTTACCCTGAACGGCCATTCAGTTGTGTCTGAGTCCAGGCAATTACATTCAAAATCTCCTTGCAAAGCTCCAAAGCCAGCCACATTAATTCTATCCGCATGGCTCTGGCGCCCATTAGTTTCACTTTTCACTTTTCCATTTACTGACCAACAATCAGTCTTTGAAGCTGCCCGTCTCCCCACAGTAATTGATGCCACAACCCTGTCTTGTCTCTTTGTTTATTTCGTTCACAAGATAGCCTTGTGCATCTCATAAATATCAGTTCATTGTTATTTTACAGAGCTGGGTCGGCTGTATCGCTCTGCCCCTCCAGTCTCTGTCACCTTCTTCTTTGACCTCATCTCTCCAACAGATAAATCTGATCTTCAGGCAGCAGGCCTCATGTGAAGGGCTGTAGTCCTCAGATGTGTTGGGCTGACGTTCACCTTTAAGAGATGCCTTCAGAATGTCATGGCTGTCTGACATTTATTGTGAGATGTGTAGGTGAAACACGGCGGCTGAAAACAGCAGGGCAGACGGAAGTCACATGACCTTGGCCCCGTTAACATCTGTCCATCGCGGCGTGTTTAGTTTTCACACTACCACTGTCCTCGTCCTCCTCGTCCTTCCTCCTGTTTGTTTGTTAGACTGATGAAAGCACTCCGTTCTGACACCGTTCTGTTAATCCTCATACTTGTTAAGCCGGCCCCTCCCGTCCAGCACCTGGTTCAAATCTCAAGAGCTCCCCTCCATGGATTTGTTGTTGCAGAACTTATTACCAGCCATGATGACTCTGACTCTGACTCTGACTCTCTGACTCTGACTCTGACTCTGATGATGTCACACACACATACACGCACACACACACACACACACACACACACACACACACACACACACACATTCTTGTACTCCCCACATAGTGAGGACCAAGTAAAAACACCAGCAGAGTGAGGACCACTAGTTCTGAATGACTTAGAAAGAGTGTGAGAGCAATTTTGGACACTAGATGTCACCCACCCACTAAACACTCCCTCAGACATTGCAGAACAGCAACATTTTGAAAAAAGATTTTGACCATCAAATTGAGGACCGATAGGTGTGTGAAAAAAGGTATTTAACCATCCAAGTGGGGACCGTTTAGTGTGTGAATGCCTATTATGCTCTAACCTTCTGTTCTACTACTTTAAAGATCAGTTTTAGTTTTGTTAGGTTTGGTTTATTTTCACATTAGCTATTTTAACATGTTTTCTGCATTTTTTTAACCAATTGTTAACCAATTTAACATTTGTTAAACTATTTTTGGTTGCTTACATCTCTTTTAAAACCTATGGAACACTTTAAAGGGTAATTTAGCCTTTTGTAGTTTCTGTTTTTAGCCAGTTAAACTATTTGTTTAAGCATTTTAAACTTATGTACACCATTTTAAACATGTACTTTCTTTGAGTGAGTTATAATTACTTCGTTTGTTTAGCTATTTTAAATATTTTCTTTATTTTTCAAGTAACTGGTAACCAATTTAACGTTTGTTAAACAAATTTTAGCTTCCCTACAGCACTCCTTTAGATTATTTTTTAACAATTTAAAGGGCCATATCATCTTTTAAAGCTTCAGGTTAGCTTTTTTTTGGCTTGTTCAACCATTTATTTTTTCTCAAATATCCATCCATCCATCCATTTTCTTCCGCTTATCCGGGGTCGGGTCGCGGGGGTAGCAGCCTAAGTAGGGAGGCCCAGACTTCCCTCTCTCCAGCCACTTGGAGCAGCTCCTCTGGGGGAATCCCAAGGCATTCCCAGGCCAGCCGAGAAACATAGTCCCTCCAGCGTATCCTGGGTCTTCCTCTGGGTCTCCTCCCGGTGGGACATGCCCGGAACACCTCACCAGGGAGGCGTCCAGGAGGCATCCTAACCAGATGCCCGAGCCACCTCAACTGGCTCCTCTCGATGTGGAGAAGCAGCGGCTCTACTCCGAGTCCCTCCCGGATGACTGAGCTTCTCACCCTATCTCTAAGGGAGAGTCCAGCCACCCTGCGGAGAAAACTCATTTCAGCCGCTTGTATCCGAGATCTTGTTCTTTCGGTCATAACCCAAAGCTCATGACCATAGATGAGGGTGGGAACGTAGATCGATCGGTAAATTGAGAGCTTTGCCTTTTGACTCAGCTCTCTCTTCACCACGACAGACCGGTACAGCGCCCGCTTCACTGCGGACGCTGCACCTATCCGCCTATCGATCTCACGCTCCAGTTTTCCCTCATTCGTGAACAAGATCCCGAGATACTTAAACTCCTCCACTTGGGTAAGGACCTCCTCCCCGACCCGGAGAGGGCACGCTACCCTTTTCCGGCTCAAGACCATGGCCTCGGATTTGGAGGAACTGATCCTCATCCCGGCCGCATCACATTCAGCTGCAAACCGCTCCAGCGAAAGCTGTAGATCACGAGCTGATGAAGCCAATAGGACCACATCATCTGCAAAAAACAGAGAAGCGATTCTAAGGCCACCAAAACGGATCCTCTCAACACCTTGGCTGCGCCTAGAAATTCTGTCCATAAAAGTTATAAACAGAATTGGTTTTTTTCTCAAATATATACAGATCAATTACACCGCCTGGATAGAGTGAATATAATTGTAATTGGATGAGAAGCATAAATATATATCATTCTACCTTTCTATTGGTTTGTAAGATCCATCACACCTGAACATGACAAAAATCACATCACACTAGAGGAGGACATGTCGAATGTACGTAGTCTAGTATGAAGATGAACGTGGCAGAGATATACCAGTATATATAGCAGAAACAGGTAGATCAGTGCATAAACATTAACATTTTAATATAACATTATAGTCATTGTGGACTTTAGAAAAGTGTTTTTGGAAGAAGTCCTCTCCCAAATTTTATTTTGGAAATTGCAATAGCTCACTTTTACTCAATATTTTACTTTTAATACTTAAGTATATTTTATATGAGAAATTTACTTTTGATACTTAAGTACAGTAAATGTACGGTACTTTATGACTTTAAGTCAAGTAATACTCTTAAAGTAAAATTTACTTTGGTAAAAGTTAGATAGTTGAACTTTTACACAAGTAACACTTTGAGATATTTTATACAACACTGACTATAAGTGAAGCTCACTTTTCACAATTTATAATCAATCTCACACAACACTATACTTTAAAAATTAAAGGTAGCTTAAGTTCATGTTTTTCATTACACCTGATGATAAAACATTTTCTACTAAGAGTAGATTAGATTGCACTTTGAACAGATTTTTTATTTAGACACAGGCATTAAATCTTTCTGTAAACAGTGAATAACATCAACAGAGCCTTTGCACATATCTGTATAATGAAATAATTCTAAATTGAAAATAAAAACTGGAATGTGTCAGTGAAAAAAGAGGCCTTTTTAAAAATAAAAATATAAGATTTGCCACTGATAAAAATGGGCCTCTTCATTAAAAAGTAAAATTGTCCCAGTGACAAATAGGGCTCGTCCCTAAATAAAGAGAACTGTCCATACCCTTACCAAAAAGAAGTATACTTTAAGTATATGTTGTTAAGTATACTTAAGTATATAAAGTATATGTCTCTAAGTGTACTTTTAAGTATACTCACAGTTTACTTGCAATATACTTTTTTGCGACTAAATTGGCCCATCTTAAGTTTATTGTAGTATACTTAAAGTATACTAGTAGTACACTTTTTATTAGACTTCCAATGTACTTATAGTGTACTTCAAGTTCATATTTTAGTTTATTGAAGTATACTTAAAGTATACTAGTAGTACA
>JBBPBX010031787.1:0-14649 GCA_038048925.1 Garcialebias charrua | reverse complement strand
CAAGAAATTATGACTGTCATAACATAACCTGATAAAACTTATGTTTGTCAGCACAATTAATCCATAGCACAGCTACAGGTCTTTACAACCAAACAAAAACTAAATACAGGTAGTCCTCGACTTACGACAGCCTCAACTTACGACGTTTCGGGGTTACGTCAGGCATCTCATAAAAATAAATAAATTAATTAAAAATCTTATTTTCTGTGTTTAAATGTTCTTGATTTTATGTGTACAGCACTTTGTTGCAGCTGTGGTTGTTTTAAATGGCTTTATAAATAAAGTATTATTATTATTATTATTTTGAAGCTGATTTACGCAGTTTCCGGTTAGCTGTGGATGCTACAAAACTTGTTGGAGCAAGCTGGACAGACAGCCGGCTTCGGACGGACCGTGTGTCCGATCAGAGGTTGCTGCGCTCGGATACATGAACTGGAAACGCTCGGTGAATTCTGTGGAAGTCTCACAGCTCCAGGGATGAGGAGCCCGGCTTCGGACGGACCGTGTGTCCGATCAGAGGTTGGATCAGAGGAACGGCTTCACCAGCTCCCAGTAGGCCATTAACTCTTTTTTCCCTTCATTATGGCTCCGAATGTATGTGTTTTTTTGATAATTATGTAGGGTAATGTGTTAGGATAGGCTAAGTGCTTGGTAAAATAGTACAGTACTGTAAGTATGAGGTGCCGCTTGCCGCATTTTGCGACTTACGACAATTTTCGAGTTATGAACGGGCGTAGGAACGCCAGGAACGGTAAGTCGGGGACCACCTGTACAATCACATCTGAAGTTTAAGCAGGATTGTCATTTTTATGTAACCTGTGAACAATAATTTGACCATTATTACAAATAATTATACCATAATAAAGAGCTACAAATATAATTTGCATCTTTGTTTTAAGTTCAAATTAAAGAGTAAAATATGTACCGTATCATCTAAAACTAGCATCCTGGATTGCCAAGTTCATACTGAAACCATTGTTCCTCTCAAAGCCCTTTGGATGAAGGACGAAACGTCTTCTGTTACAAATATAAAGTCCAGTTGTTTCTGGATTGAACGCTTTTTATTTATTTATCATGTCCTGGATGACTGAGAATCTCACCAGCACATTGGGCCTCATGCAAGAACCGTTCGTACGCACAGATTTGTTCTTAAACTGTGCGTACGAGTGATTTAGGAGCATTTGTGGCATTCAACAATGTTTTCGTATTCTAAGATTTTTTTCAGATACGAACAAAATTTACGAGTGGTCCAGACCTGTCGTATATTTTACGAGCAGCCAGTCTGCTGTTATCCAGACGGATTTTCTTCACTAATAACTTTATATTTCGTTATTCAGAAAATATTTTGAGTCTAAAGAAATCACGCACCATAATTATATTTGACAATAGGTTATTCTGTTTGAATTAGAATTATAATTTTAAATGTAATAATGACTAACGGATTAAAATATTTAAATTAAAATCAATTTGTTATCAATGCCGTTTTCTAACACTACAATATTAATATGAAGATCTCAAACTAAAACCAACTTAAATTATGAATTAATTTAAGTTTAATTTGTCTCGGTAACGCAGACTTTACCTTGACCTCCTCCTGTTGCAGTCATAGAGCTCCGATAGCTCAGTGAGATGAGCGTTGGCTCGTCGTTCCGAACCTTATGGGTTCAATTCCCACATGGGACAACGTTTTTTTTTTTTTTAATTCATTCCAGATTTAAAAAACACAAGAAAACTATTTACAATACAACAAGAAATAAAGCATAAAGTCTTTTTAATCTGGAATGAATAAATAATCTAAAGAAAGAAGGAAAAAAAATAGTCATACCTTGTGGGAATCGAACCCACGAGGTCTAGATAAGGTTAGGAGCAGCTAAAGGCACTATGCGTTCCCAGTTGCGCCACCAGGACGTGTGTATATTTTAAGGTCCACATTTATTATAAACATTCTTTGGCTTAGCTGGTCCTTTCATCCCATGAGTGACGCTGCTAAAAAGGACAGATTTTCTTTTCTCGATCTCGGAGAGCAGAACTTCAATCTCCGCACTTAAGTTCTTCTTTTTACTTTTCGCTGTCATTTTATGAACGGACACTTCCTGCTCTCTGAGGCAGGAAACGTAGCCTTATATGGTGTTTTGAGGGGTGGGAATTATGTAAATAACCTCTCCGCGTGCACGCGCAGGTGGATAGAACAGGTGGAATTCATCATACGTACGCAGCTCATTTACACACTTTTCCTGAGGATAGAAGAGTTTGTTGAATCTGACGTGGCATGTTCGTACGAACGCTTCGTACGAACAAAAGTAAGAGAAATTTAGGATAAATATACGAACATGTTCTTGCATGAGGCCCATTGTTCCTCTGATCTTCTGATGAAGTTGTCAAGTGGTGTGATCAACTTGCACACATCATGAAGTCAGATCAAACTCATATTACTGTAGATGTAAAGGGCAAGAGAAGGGTGCTTCATGCGGGAGGCAATGCTGTAAAAGTGACATTTCTGTCTGTGGTATGGAGTGAATGTGAATGTATAGCTCTGACATTTAGCCAACAAATGCTGAGGACCTCCGACTGAGAAAACAACAGCAAGAAAATATGCAGACAGATCAACCTTTAATATGAAATATGTGGCTGACATACGGCACACTTACTCTTTGACATGTTCTCTCAGATTTAAGTCAATAATAATGATAAAACAAAGTTTCTTAAGAGGTTATTTTAGTGGCATAACACTACAGTTATAATAATAGTTGTTCTAGACGCACAAACTGTACCCTTCAAATTAGTAAAGCAAAATATGTGGTTAAATTAGATGTAATTACAAATTAAATTTGTAAGCACGACTGTAATTTGTCCACATTTAATCATATTTTGTTATAATATAGTCATAACTGTTGGACTCTGAAGGCAGCTGAGATTCCCTCATTCACTGACTACGAGGTTAGCTTCTGAGGCTAACGCGGCTAGCTAGCCAACAGATTTAAAGTTCATTTAAACAAAACTCGCGTAACATTCAAACTCACTCGTCGTCTTTCAAGAAGTTGTCCTCCGTGATGGGTTTGACGGGAGCTATGTTTTCTGTCGTAGTGTTGTAGTTTCGGAAACACACTGTCAGCTTTTCGTCGAAGTCGTGGACCAGGTCCTCCATCGACTTGAAGCTGCAGATCTCCCCCGAGAAACTGTTGTCCAGGTCGGACAAGTCGTCTAGGCCCGACGGGTCGCTCACATTCGAATTGAGCTGGTCCAGCTGTTCGGCTGACTCTGAGGACGGCTTGAATTCGTTAAAATCCTGCCAGTCCTCATCGAAGTGGGCTAACGGCGCCGCCATGACTGCCTTTAGAGCCTGCTTCAGCAGCCAGTCAGTGCGCCCCGCTGCCGTGCTGTGCTCTGTTTGCGGTTTGACAAACTGCAAGAGACACAAGAGCCAGCGGTGGGAGGGGCATGATTACGTCACTGCAAGTGCCCCTCCTCTAAACAAATCCGTGCAGATGCTCTGAGGAGACCATCATCCATCTCTTCTGGGACTGTTCTCATACTCAGGTGTTCTGGAAAGACATTTTCATGTATGTAAATAGAAAGTTAGAAATTGACCTACCATTTGATGCTAAAACTATACTGTTTGGTTTCTTTTGTCCAAATATTTCAAGTGAGAAAGTTTTTGTTGTAAATTTAATACTACTCTCCCAAGTAACAGAGAACGTTAACTAACGTTCTGGTATGGTTCTTACATGGTTCTGTTAGATCACAACGTTCTTAGAACGTTCTTTGAAGGTTTTGACTAACGTTTGAACAAACCTAGATATAACGTTCTAACCTAACGTTCTTAGAACGTTCTTTGAAGGTTTTGACTAACGTTTGAACAAACCTAGATATAACGTTCTAACCTAACGTTCTTAGAACGTTCTTTGAAGGTTTTGACTAACGTTTGAACAAACCTAGATATAACGTTCTAACCTAACGTTCTTAGAACGTTCAACAAACGTTCCCTTTGCCATCTGCCAGTTTCTACACAAAGTATTTTCACACTGGTTTATTTTTCTGTTTTAAACGTTTTGTCAGTTTTTTTGAAACAGCTCGAGCTGTTTTTTTATATTGTGTATATATATATATATATATATATATATATATATATATATATATATATATAGTATATTGTTATTATTATTATTGAGCATGCATCAGGGTATTATTATTATCATCATTATTATTATCATTATTCAATTTTATTCTGCGTTACTCCAGGCGTACGTGAAACGTGAAGTACTGCTTTCTGCCCTTTTTTTTTTGTACGTTCCAACCAATCAACGCCACTCTTGTTTATCGAGGGAAGTAGCATGTCATCATATCCAACCAATCAACGCTTCGCGCGCTTCGTTCAAATGTAGCTACATCCTGTTCATCTGCTGCTGGGACAAGAAGCTGTTGTTGTGGACTCAGCGCTCGTAAAACTTGCTTTTTATTAGACGTCGACTGGTCTGACTCTGGACGACGACTGGACATTCAGTTGGAAGTTGAAGAAGGTAATCGGTTCTGTTTTCTTTATTTGCTAGCTGTTTTAGCCACTTGAATGAACAAAACCTGCTGTTGCTAAAAGCTAAGCTAACAACGAGCTAAAACGGGTGTTTATGCTGCTGAGGCAGATAATTTGAGGCAAGTAAAACACTGCAGGTTAGGTTATTCTAGCGTTTAAATAAGCCATATAATGTATGCTACGAATTATTTTTTATTTTTTTGGCTTAGTTCCTGGATGGTTTTTCAAAGAGACAAGGCCCCGCATCCTCTCGATGTTGCGTCGCATTAACACACATGCCATAGCCAGCAGAACAATAACCGCAGCCAGGCTGAAATACTAATTTACTTTAAATACGTATTTCAGCAACATACTGTTTTTGTAGCTGCTTAAACAAGAGGCTGAAGGAAGACCTCTCATTCACACAGTCTTGAGAGGTCTTGAGAGTCAATTACTTTCTGACAGTTTCATTAAAGATTTACTGGTACAGTACATGAGATATTTTACTAACAGTTTGAAAGTGGCTGATAGGTAGTTATTTTAGATTTCTTGTAAACCTGTCTTAAAATGTAAGGGGTTCTGGACTTTGCAGGGGTCTGAAACCTGCGGCTCTGGAGCCACATGTGGCTCTTTGGTCCCTCAGCAGTGGCTCTTCCAAGCTTTGATCAAAAATAACTTTAAACTGAATTTTATTTGTTCTTATAACAACAAAAAGGGCTAGTTTTAGCAGTTTTTCCTGTCTTTTCCTTTGCAAATGTGTGAATACTAGAACTAATAGAAGGAGTAAAACATAAGTTAACTTTATTTATTCAAAGTAGGATATTTAATTTTTCCACAATTAAAATAATTTACCTAGACCTGCATAGTTCATTATTTTATTTTTTAATTGGGAAAGATCACATTATTTTTCCTTCTTTATGATAATCTGGTCTTTTTTAGTCTTAAAATGTAAAAATATCAACAAATCATTAGACATTTTCAGCTTTACAATGGCCAGAAAACTACCGGTCAGAAAATTGTCCTCTCACAAACTTAAAGTGGTCTGTGGTGATGTTTAATCATTATTTGGTTAACAAGATCCATGTGTTTTGCAGGTGCCTGTTGTGCCGGATGTAGAAGTCCCAAGGCGAAAGGTGAAGTCTCTACGGACTACCAGCTCAGCCTTGCTGGTTGGAGATCTACGGGAGAGAGTTATTGGCCAATTGAAGTTTGACTGGGAGGCAATCGGGGGCTCATAAAGATGTGGAGTCAAAGCCTTTGGCCAACACAAAGCTTGATACTTGGTGAGTGTATATAATGTAGGACAAAACTCTGCTCTCTCCTCACCATCCTACTACCTCCTGCAGCTCTTCTTCATCAATCACCTGTACATAGGGGTGTAACTAGGGATGTCCCGAGCCGATCACGTGATCCGGAAATCGGTCCCGATCACGTGATTTCAGACTCGACTCGACTCGGGCGTTACACACCGATCAGGGATCGGATATATATGTGTATATTTATTCTAAACACAAACGGGAATATTATATTAACTGTATGTTGAGTTACAGAGTCAAATTGTCTCGGAACAAAACATGCACAATAGTTTTGCAGCAGTGCCTGCCGTAAAGCAGTGCCTGCCGTAAAGCGGTGACTGTCGTAAAAAAGAAGCGGAACGCGGCATTAACTTGAAGTGGAGGCAGCGATGTCTGTCGTGTGGAGATATTTTAAAGTGGATGACAAATGGAAAGTTCGTATTTCATAAGGAGGTAAGGAAAAGGCTGCATTTAACACAACAAACCTGATTAGGCACATCAGAAACAAACACCTGACACAATGCACAGAGTTTAACCAGACAACCCAGCCCAGCTCACGCTGCAAGAGGCTTTATAATTTATATTTATCTCATAAAGAAAAACATACACTTCCTTCTGTGAAGCCACAGGAGGAGAGTTAAGGAGTGCTGTTCAGAAAAGCATGTTACTAGCCTTATTTTATAAAACTGACACTTTAAGTTTCTTATTTGTTTACATGCCTGTTCAGGTTCTGGTTCTGCTCAGGTTCTAGTTCTGCTCTGGTTCTGCTCAGGTTCTGGTTCTGCTCAGGTTCTGGTTCTGCTCAGGTTCTGGCCAGGTTCTGGTCAGGTTGTGGTCATGTTCTGGTATTTTAAGTTGAGCTGCTTATTTTAAATTAGACATTTATACTGTTGCACTAAACTTCAATGTGAAGAATTTTATTTTAAATCTTATTACTTAATTGTTCAATCTACCTCACAGAAGTACTCTGTTAAATGTTAAGGTAAATAAAATAAAAATTAAGGGACATCTGGATCTGTTTCTTTTTTTTCCCCTTAATTTTAAAAATGTATTTTAGAAGTATCGGATCGGGACTCTGTATCGGCCAATTCCTAAAATTAAAGGACTCGGACTCGGGGCCAGAAAAACCTGATCGGGACATCCCTAGGTGTAACGATACACAAAACTCACGAGACGAGACGAGAAAATCACAGATCTTGCGAGAACGAGACGAGATTTTAACATTAGTTCAAGAAAACTTCAAAGATCGGTTTTATGCCGCAAAAAGGCTTTTATTCTGTTTTAACATGTATTACAAACCCAACTGATGTCTTCATTTTACTGATTGAATCTCCTTAGACCTTAGAACGTTCAACTTTGTTTAAAAAAATAGATATTCACGCAGGACTTTCCAAAACTGACTCTGCAGCCGTCAGAGTCAGAGAGTCTTTATTGTCATTTGCACCGCATGTGGTACATGTGATGAAAACGAGATTATGTACACGGGGTCCCAGTTACATCCAACAACAAATGTAAGAGAAAAACAGTAATAACATCTAGAATTAACTAAGAAAAACATCAACTAGTAATACACTAAGCCTAGTATAGTGGAAATAAACAGCAGCACGAACATGAGTTTGTATGAGCAGATGGTCACAGATGAACACAGCAACAAGAAAACAGATCAGCATCAGCACAATGTGATATTTTGCAGTGTTTATTTTTTATTTTATTTTTATTTATTCATGAGTCTAACAGCCTCAGGGTAGAAGCTGTTCCTCAGTCTAGTGGTTCTACATTTGATGCTCCTCAACCTCCGTCCTGAGGGGAGTGGGGCAAAGAGTGAGTGTGCTGGGTGAGTGAGGTCTTTCATGATGCAGGTGGCTCTTTTCCTGCATCTGGAGGTGTAAATGTCTGTGATGGTGGGGAGACTGACTCCAACAGACTTCTGTGCAGCCTTCACCACTCTCTGTAGAGCTTTCCTCTCTGCAACTGTGCAGCCTCCATGCCACACATTGATGCTGGAGCACAGGACGCTCTCCACTGCACACCTGTAGAACGAGGTGAGAACTGGGCTGCTCAGACCAGCACGTCTCAGCCGTCTGAGGAAGTAGAGTCTCTGATGACCTTTCTTGATCAGGCTGGTGGTGTTGTTGCTCCAGCTGAGGTTATCATTCAAGTGTACACCCAAGTATTTGTAGCTGGAGACCACTTCCACTGCAGACCCACCTATTTTCAGTGGGGCGTGGGTGTGTTTGTTCCTTCTGAAGTCCACAATCATCTCCTTTGTCTTCTTCACATTCATGTGAAGATTATTCTCTTTGCACCAGCTCTCCAGGTGTTCCACCTCCTGTCTGTAGCTGGACTCATCATTGTTTGTGATGCATCCCACCACCGCTGTATCATCTGCAAACTTAACAATATGACAGCCTGGAAGTGTGGCTGTACAATCATATGTGAGCAGAGTGAACAGAAGGGGGCTCAGCACACATCCTTGAGGAGAGCCAGTGCTGAGGGTTATGGTGGAGGAGGAGAAGTTGTGGATCTTCACGGACTGTGGTCTGTCTGTTAAGAAGTCTAGTACCCAGTTACAAATAGAGGGGCTTAGTCCAAGTGTAGATAGTTTGTCTATCAGAGTTTGGGGGATCATGGTGTTGAAGGCAGATGTGAAGTCCACAAAGAGCAGACGCACGTATGAGTCCTTCTGATCCAGGTGGGTGAGAGCAGTGTGGGCCACGGAAGAAATGGCGTCCTCTGTTTATCGGTTCTCACGGTATGCGTATTGATGAGGGTCCTCGTTGATGTTGACAGTTTTCTTGATGTGGGACATGACCAGTTTCTCAAAACATTTAGCGACTATCGGGGTGAGGGCCACTGGTCTATAGTCATTCAGACCAGTCACTGTGGAGCTCTTTGGGACTGGGATGATGGTGGCGGTCTTCAGGCAGGTGGGAACTGACTCCAGTGCAAGTGAGGTGGTGAAGATGTCAGCCAGCACCTCACAGAGCTGGTCCGCACATTCCTTCAGAACTTTCCCTGGGATGTTGTCTGGTCCGGTTGCTTTATGAGGATTAATCTTCCTGAGACTGCCTCTCACTTCTGCTGCGGTCACTCTGAGATGCTCTTCATCTGGTGATGAGGTGAGTCTGGTGCTAGCTGGTCTGTTTGGATCATCAAAACGTGCATAAAACTTATGCACGTAAACTTAAACTAACTCACTCACCAGTGTTGCCAGATTGGGCGGTTCACCGCGATTTTCCTTCTTACTTTTGCGGGTAGAGATTGCTTTGGGTGGGTGGGACTCTATCTGGCAACACCGGTCACACCGGTGTTTACACGCGTGTCTTTACATTCGGGGCAGCGTCGGGACCCTCCATCAATGTAGAGGCGTCTGCGGCACCCTCCATCAGTAGTTGGGGCGTCTTCTATAGCAACTTCATCCGGCGAAGCCATGCTGTCCGTGACGCTGACTTGCTAGGGGCTCTGCTAGCATTAGCATCTCTCGAGACAACGTTACCTCTCAACGAGAGATATCGCGGGAGTTTAATATCGCGAGATCTCGTACAACGAGATCTCGTTACACCCCTACCTGTACATCACCACCTTGTGCCTAACAGTGAGTTGAACTTGTTTTCTGTCTGTTTTCTGTTTTTATTGCAGGTCATGACCCTGCTTTAACTTCACATGTTCATGTTTGTGTCTCTTTCAACAGACAAAACCTGTTGGTACCTGACGTCATGGGCAGACCTGTGTCCTCTGCTCTCTCCTCACCATCCTCCTGCAGCTCCTCTCCATCATCACCTGTGCGTCACCACCTTGTGCCTAACAGTGAGTTGAACTTGTTTTCTGTCGGTGTTTTCTGTTTTTATTGCAGGTCATGACCCTGCTTTAACTTCACATGTTCATGTTTGTGTCTCTTTCAACAGACAAAACCTGTTGGCACCTGACGTCATGGGCAGACCTGTGTCCTCTGCTCTCTCCTCACCATCCTCCTGCAGCTCCTCTCCATCATCACCTGTGCGTCACCACCTTGTGCCTAACAGTGAGTTGAACTTGTTTTCTGTCGTGTTTTCTGTTTTTATTGCAGGTCATGACCCTGCTTTAACTTCACATGTTCATGTTTGTGTCTCTTTCAACAGACAAAACCTGTTGGCACCTGACGTCATGGGCAGACCTGTGTCCTCTGCTCTCTCCTCACCATCCTCCTGCAGCTCCTCTCCATCACTTGTGCGTCACCACCTTGTGCCTAACAGTGAGTTGAACTTGTTTTCTGTCTGTGTTTTCTGTTTTTATTGCAGGTCATGACCCTGCTTTAACTTCACATGTTCATGTTTGTGTCTCTTTCAACAGACAAAACCTGTTGGCACCTGATGTCATGGGCAGACCTGTGTCCTCTGCTCTCTCCTCACCATCCTCCTGCAGCTCCTCTCCATCATCACTTGTGCGTCACCACCTTGTGCCTAACAGTGAGTTGAACTTGTTTTCTGTCTGTGTTTTCTGTTTTTACTGCAGGTCATGACCCTGCTTTAACTTCACATGTTCATGTTTGTGTCTCTTTCAACAGACAAAACCTGTTGGCACCTGACGTCATGGGCAGACCTGTGTCCTCTGCTCTCTCCTCACCATCCTCCTGCAGCTCCTCTCCATCACCTTGTGCGTCACCACCTTGTGCCTAACAGTGAGTTGAACTTGTTTTCTGTCTGTGTTTTCTGTTTTTATTGCAGGTCATGACCCTGCTTTAACTTCACATGTTCATGTTTGTGTCTCTTTCAACAGACAAAACCTGTTGGCACCTGATGTCATGGGCAGACCTGTGTCCTCTGCTCTCTCCTCACCATCCTCCTGCAGCTCCTCTCCATCATCACTTGTGCGTCACCACCTTGTGCCTAACAGTGAGTTGAACTTGTTTTCTGTCTGTGTTTTCTGTTTTTACTGCAGGTCATGACCCTGCTTTAACTTCACATGTTCATGTTTGTGTCTCTTTCAACAGACAAAACCTGTTGGCACCTGACGTCATGGGCAGACCTGTGTCCTCTGCTCTCTCCTCACCATCCTCCTGCAGGTCCTCTCCATCATCACCTGTGCTTCAACACCTTGTGCCTAACCCTGTCATGTATCCACATCAATGACTGCTGCCAAAACAGGAAAACACACCTGACCTGATGGACAGACCTGCTCTCATCAAGACCACACACCTGACCTGAACTCACATCTGGACTCCCATGTACCCATCATTCAGTGTTTCCCCTACCATTATACAAGCGGGGTGCGCCACCCCGTCAACAGAACTGAGCACCCCGCCTACCAGACCAAACTTGACCCACCCACCCAGCACTGGCATTGCACTAAGCTAGCAGCACAAAATACAGGCTCTCTAGCTAAAAAGCTAAAGGGAGCGCTCACGTTGCCTCTCCCCTCGTGCTGAATGCCCCCTGCCCCTACAAGCTGCACTCAGACGTGTCCGTCCCCCGTCAACAAAAATCATGGATGAGATGAGCACTCCGCCATGGCAAGTTAACTAGGGGAAACACTGCATCATTCATGGTTGAATCATTGCTCAATGGCTAAGCTGTTCCATCTGATCCATGAGAACCACCTAATAAGCCTGTCTACCTCAACTTCAATCAAAGTAAGGGAATTTTTGATGCTTTTTTTGTGCTGCTTCTAGCTTTTTAAAGTTCCTGGACTGTACACTAAGGCACTGGTTTTTCATACATGATGGTTGCAACATGTTTCTGATGGATGCCAATTGCTCCTGATGATGTGATTTGATAATGATAGTTGAAAACTGTTTATGATGGATACCAATTGCTCCTGATGGTTGAGAAATGTTTATGATGGATCTGCTTTGCTAATGATGGTTGAGAACTGTTTCTGAAACGACACTGAAGTTGTTAATGTGTGAACACATGTTGGATCACCAGATTTCTCGCTCCATGTTTTAAAAAGGAGGGTCTGAATGTATTTATGTAGGATCACCAGATTACTCGCCCCTGAAAGAGGGTTAGTTTTACTAGAACTTCATACTGAATATGTGACCCATCACATCATCAAACGGGGGTTAAAGTCAAATTTGGTCTAAATGACCTACAAGCAAACATATATATTACTGACTTTTAGAAATACATTTTCTTACTTAGATCATCCTGACAAATTCATCGTGTTGTCTTAATAATCAGGAAAATGGTTTGATATTTGGTGTGAAGATTTTATTTCAGATATTTAATTTAAACCATTTGATAAGTTATTCATTCATCTTATTTACTATCTAAATTTACGCAAACCACTTTGAAAAATAAACCCATTTGATGTGATGGGTCACAAATTTATTATTCAGCTTCTTTTGTTGGATTTGATTTAAGAATTGTGGACATTTTTAAATAAAACTTGAAAGATTTCATTTGTGCAATGGAGATTTATTTAGCCAACTTAAATTTCTCATTACAATGAGAGTATTGTACAGGTACTTGTATTTGAAAGCTAGAAATCATGGCAAAACACATATTTAATTTGATTTATGTTCAAGCTGGACTTTTAAGTTTAAAGAAAGGGACAATGTAGTTTGGAATAGTTCACATTTTTAGTTTGGAAAAAATAAACATTTGAGTTTTCTTTCTTATAACTGTTATAAGAAAGAAAACTCAAATGTTTATTTTTTCCAAACTAAAAATGTGAACTATTCCAAACTACATTGAACAATTCATTGAACATGAACAATCAAAATAGATTCAAAGTTATTTATTCATCTACTGAACAATGTTTTTAACCTCCCAGAGAGAACAATTGCAAACAAACAAAAGTACACTTGTGTTATAATATAACACAAGTGTACTTTTGTTTGTTTGCAATTGTTCTCTCTGGGAGGTTAAAAACATTGTTCAGTAGATGAATAAATAACTTTGAATCTATTTTGATTGTTCATAATTTGCACTAAAATGTATGAATCCATATTATTATAATAATAATAAAATTTATGGAATGTTCTAAGAAAGTTCTAGCAGAACGTTCTCACCTAACGTTCTGAGAACCACGAGAAAACTCCACACCAGAACGTTCTCAGAACGTTAGGAGGGAACGTTCCCGTAACCTAAAAATAACGTTCTCAGAACGTTCTCAGAACGTTCTGAGAACGTTCTCAGAACGTTCTCACCTAACGTTCTCACCTAACGTTCTCAGAACGTTCTCACCTAACGTTCTGAGAACGTTCTCAGAACGTTCTCAGAACGTTCTACCTAACGTTCTGAGAACCACGAGAAAACTCCACACCAGAACGTTCTCAGAACGTTAGGAGGGAACGTTCCCGTAACCTAAAAATAACGTTCTCAGAACGTTCTCAGAACGTTCTTCTGTTACTTGGGATGAAGGCCAGTCATGTGACTCGAGCGTTTTCAGCAGAGTGCTTTGTTTACATTGACTGCATACCCGCATTTAAGAACATTACATTTGATCTAGCTGGAAAAGTACTGGAGTAAGCTCATTCAAACGGCATCATTTGATATAATTGGGCTTTTTTTTTATTACAGTACATGTACACACAATTTTTATTGTTTTAGAATTTTATTTTCACTGCCAATTTTTCATGTAGAAATATAGTAATCCAAGTTGCGATATATCTATTTCCAAATATATCTTCCTTTTAATTTTGCTTATGAGATCTTTCAGGACCTTTATTTAACCAGGCAAATCCCATTGAGATCACAGATCTCTTTTGCAAGGGAGGCCTGGGTCTGAAGGCAGAATAACATGCATGTTTTAGATTTGTGAGAGGAAACCGTAGTACCCAGAGAAAACCCACGCAAGCACGAGAAGATTAGAACATACAAACTCCACACAGAAATATCCCAGGTCCAATCCGGAATTGAGCACTGGGCCTTCTTGCTGTGAGTGAGGCAACCACTGCACCATCGTGCTTATTAAAATAAACTGTGCAATGCTTTCTTTATGTGCACGACTCTATGTTGCACCAAAATAACTAAATAAACAAATGCATTTATTTAGAGCACCACAAATTTAAATGTATCTTTCTGGGTGGAGTTTGCATGTTCTCCCCGTGCATGCGTGGGTTTCCTCGGGTACTCCGGTTTCCTCCCACAGACCAAAAAACATGCATGTTAGGCTGATTGGTGACTCTAAATTGACCCTAGGTGTGAGTGTGAGAGTGGATGGTTGTTTGGTGTGAGTGAGACAGGTCCCTCTTGTAAATGAGTCCCCGAGACTCAACGAGGCTAGCCTGTATAAATAAAGGTTGAATGAATGAAAAAACAGCTCAGCTTCATTTGGTCTTAAATGTAGACCACATGCGCCCCCTGGTGGCAGGATGGGGAATAAATAAAAGCTGTCGCACAAAATCGCAGTTAAAAAAAAAGTAAACATGTACTATTTATTGGACTCTTTCTCTGCCTTAAAAAACAAATCAGCATGTTTGTTGCGCTCACTTGGGTGCATCTTAAATAATAAAAATAATAATTAACTACTGTATAGGTGATATCTTTAGCTGCTTTAGTTTCATTATAAATCAGCAGTCAAATTAACATATATTTTAATAGTTACTTCTTTTAAAAGCTGTTTAAAGAGATTGAAAAGCTTTATTAGATTTCAATCAGAAAAAGTCTAAATGTGTGAAATTGCGAAAAGCAAGTTCTTTTATTTCAATCATGCACTTTGAACTACGGTGGCCGGCAGGCGCAAATTCCAAAACAAATACTGTACAGGTGTTACACCATATTCTGTGACCTATCGTATTTTGTGACCATAGGGGGCGCTGTTGCATTTTTACATCATACTTTGCCATATTTGATTAAAACATATATATCAAGTAGCTTAATGTGTAATGTATTAGAGTTAGAAAAATTAGAGTTATTCATTTTG